>ML241315.1:2991-16107 GCA_005239495.1 Nicotiana undulata | reverse complement strand
CTCGGAGCCTCGGAACACAGATACAACTCAAATTATGTAAGATGACCTTTTGGGTCATCACAGAACCCATATTCAACAATAGACAATACCAAGGAATTTCTACCAACATGAACAATTATTAATTTGGACATAAGTAGTGCTTAATGAAAATAGCATATAAATCACAAAAGACGACTCACGGGCATGCTTGACGCCAACGTATAGATACTCGTCACCACACCTATACGTTGAACATGATACCAACACATAGCAAATAGGACACAACACCTATTCCCTCAAGCTAAGGTTAAGCCAAACACTTACCTCGAATTCCATGGCCAAACTCAAGCCTCAATTACCGCCTTCCCTTTAGAACTCCCCTCCAATTCAATTGTATCTAGACATAATTAACTTAACAATATCAATATATGCTAGATAATTCAACCCCAATGCTTAATTATGAGTTTTCTATCATTCTTCCCAAAAAGTCAAAAATCGATACCGGGCTCGCTTGGTCAAAACACGAGGTTCGGACCAAAACCCGATCACTCATTCACCCACGAGCCCGAATATGTTATTAGTTTCGGAATCCGACCCCAAATTAAGGTCTAAATTCCAAAATTTACAAAATCCCTAATTCTCCTAAAATCCCTAATTTCTACCCTTAAAGAACAAGTTTTAGGCCTAGAAATATAATAGGTGCTGAGGGAAATTGAAGGAAACGAGATTAAGAACACAAACCTATGATTTGGTGATGAAATCCCTCTTCAAAAATTGCCCCTAAGCTTCCTTGGTGATGAAATCCCTCTTGAAATCCCTCTTCGCATGAACCCTGTCGCGTTCGCGAAGCATTGCCTCAGGAGGACTTACGTGTTCACAAGTAGGGCCACGCGTTCGCGAAGGCTTAGCCAGCCCTGCCATTCGTGTTCGCATACAGAGGGGTGCGTTCGCATAGGTCTACCCAACCCCTGACCAGTCCCCCCCTCTTACGCTATGTGTTTGCGAGCCACTGGCCGCGTTCGCATAGTACAACCCAGCCCCTTCCCCGATTACTCTTCGCGTTCGCGTGGGTTACCACGCGTTCGCATAGTACAAATTAACTGACGCCTATCCAAAACTCATCCGAGCCCTCGGGTATCCAAACCAAACATGTACACAACCTTAAAAATATCCTACGGACTTACTCGTGCAATAAAATCGCCAAAATAACATCTTAAACAATGAATTTAGCATTAAAATCAAAGAAAAATCTCAAGAACTTTCAAAGTTTCAAATTTCACAACTATGGGCCGGAATCACGTTATATGACCTCCGTTTCTTACCAAATTTTACAGGTATCACTCAAATACTATATTAAACATGTACCGGGCTCTGGAACCAAAATATGGGCCCGATACCACGAATTTCAAATATAGCCAAATTTCCAAAAATTCTTATAATTTCAGTTAAACAATTTCTTTCAAAAATTCATTTCTCGGGATTGGGACCTTGGAATTCAATTCCGAGCATACGTCCAAGTCCCATATTTTCCTACGGACCCTCTGGGGCCGTCAAATCATGGGTCCGGGTCCGTTTACCCAAAATGTTGACCGAAGTCGACTTCAATTTAATTTTAAAGGCAAAATTAGCATTTTTCTCAGTTTTTCAATTAAAAGCTTTCCGGATATACGTTCGGGCCGCATGCAAAACGAGGTAAGATAAACAGAGGTTTTCAAGGCCTCGGAACACAGTTTTGACTTATAAAATGAGAGTTGACTTTTCGGATCATCACATTCTCCACCTCTAAAACAAACGTTCGTCCTCGAACAAACATAGAAAAGTACCTGAATCGGGGAAAAGATGGGGATACCGGCTCTGCATATCGGACTTGGACTCCCAGGTAGCTGCCTCGGCAGGCTGACCTTTCCATTGAACACGAACCGAAGGATAACTCTTCGATCTCATCTGATGAACCTACCAGTCTAGAATAGCTACTGGCTCCTCCTCATAGGTCAAATCCTTTTCTAACTGGACACTGCTGAAGTCTAGCACATGGGATGGATCGCCGTGATACTTCCAAAGTATAGACACATGAAACACTATATGCACAACTGATAAACTCGGTGGAAACGCAAGTCTGTAAGCCACCTCTCCCACTCTATCAAGGATCTCAAAAGGATCGATGTACCTAGGGTTTAGCTTGCCCTTCTTCCCAAATCTCATCACGCCCTTCATGGGCGACACCCGAAGCAACACCCGCTCTCCTACCATGAATGCCACATCACGAATTCTGCGGTCGGCATAACTCTTCTACCTGGACTGAGCTGTACGAAGTCTATTCTGAATGATCTTAACCTTATCCAAGGCATCCTGCACCAAGTATGTACCCAACAACCGAGCCTCTACCAGCTCAAACCACCTAACCGACGATCGACACTGCCTACCATAATTCCTCATAGGAAGCCATTTGAATGCTCGACTGATAACTGTTGTTGTAGGAAAACTAAGCTAATGGCAAGAACTGATCCCAAGAACCTCCAAAGTCAATAACACAGGCTTGTAGCATATCCTCCAAAATCTAAATAGTACGCTCGGACTGTCCGTCCGTCTGAGGATGAAATGTAGTGCTAAACTCAACCCGCGTGCCCAAATCACGCTGAACTGCCCTCAAGAAATACAAGGTAACCTGTGTACCTCGTTCAGAAATAATAGATACGGGCACACCATGAAGACGAACAATCTCCATAATTTAGATCTCTGCTAACCTCTCCGAAGAATAGGAAACTGCCACAGAAATGAAATGCGCTGACTTGGTCAGCCTATCCACGATAACCTATACTGCATCAAACTTCCTCTGAGTCTGTGGGAGTCCAACAACGAAATCCCTGGTGATACGCTCCCACTTCCACTCAGGAATCTCAATCTGCTGCAACAATCCACCAGGTCTCTGATGCTCGTACTTTACCTACTGACAATTCAAACACTGAGCTACATACGCTACAATATCCTTCTTCATCCTCCTCCACCAATAATGTTGCCGAAAATCCTAATACATCTTTGCAGCGCCCGGATGAATGAAGTACTGGGAACTATGGGCCTCCTCTAATATCAACTCATGAAGTCCATATACATTGGGCACACAAATACGACCTTGCATCCGTAAAACTCCATCATCACCAACTGTAACCTGCTTGGCACAACCGTATCGCACCGTGTACCTAAGGACAAGTAGATGAGGATCATCATACTGCCGATCTCGAATACGATCAAATAATGAAGAACGAGCAACTGTATAAGCTAGAACACGGTCGGGCTTAGAAACATCCTATCTCATGAACTGATTGGCTAAAGCCTGAACATCCAAAGCAAGCGGTCTCTCCCCGACCAGAATATATGCAAGGCTATCCATACTGGATGACTTCCTACTGATCGACTCTCACCCTCGCTACTATAGGAGTAGGAAGACAAGGGTCAGTGCAGCATTTACCCGATAGGCCGGGATCGAATCCTCAGGGAGTCAACAATTGGAGTGAGTGTCTATGTGAACTAGTAGAGCCTCGTGTTTCTAATTGCACTTCTCATGATAAGGTGTTTTGAACTATATTAAGTATTAAGCTACTGTTAAATGCTAATTGATTAACTAATTTGTTTTGATGTTGTTTTCTTATAAGGACAAAGGCACTAGGGTCGCAACTTTCACCTAGGCGGATACTTAATGAATTTCAATGTTCTAAAGTAGGGATGTTGCTTAAGGGTACAACTATAACCAATGCACGGATGTGCTCACTCTATACCTCTCAGTAGTTTGAGTGGCTTTGCCTTAATTACCTCTCTCGAGGCCAATTGGGTGTCAATTAATCAAGCAATAGAGGTGCAAGTAGGGTATTACTCTCTCGGGGTTTAAGCCGTTAATTAGGGCTCAAGTAGGGTTTTACCATTTCTGGGTTCAGCCCAATTGATGGGACTACCAATCTCTTGATAATGCCCTAATTCCTTGTTAGGCTAATTTTTTAGATTCAAATCCTCTTTCTCAAGAAGGACTCAAGTCATGGAAAGGTTAATTAGTGTTTGCAACCACTAATTATGGCAATAAGAACCCTAAATTAGCCCAAATAGCAAACACCCATAAACATCCAAACCGTAATTTTAGAAACTCATCAAATACCCACACTAGGGTTGAGCCACAACCCTAGGTAATGGGTCTAGTTACTCAGAGATAAATTCAATGAAAGAGATGAAATAGAACCCATATTAATGATTCTTAACAATAAACTCTAGGTTTTAATGTTAAAAATGCTAGAATAAGCTAAAAAGATGAAAACCTAGCTATTCATGTGCTCTTTCGTTTAGAAAATTCAAAGATTACAAAAGATAACCTAAAAAATTAACAAAATAAGCTATTTATACTTAGCCAAAAATCTGGACAAAAATTCCCCTGCGGGGCTACCGCGGACCGCACAAAATCGACTGCGGTCCGCGGTGGATAACTAAAGTTGTGACCTCTGAGTCTCTGAAGGTGCTCTACCGCGGACCACGGTAAATGGACCGCGGCCGCGGTGAACATTGGCCTTGAATCACACTCTCTGAACCTCTAGACCGCGGACCGTGGTAATTGGACCGCGGCTGCGGTGGAATATGGCCTTGAATGAGGGTCTCTGAATCTTGCCACCGCGGTCCGCGAAGATTGGACCGCGGCCGCAGTGGTTGTTTTGCTTGGAATGCCCATCTCTGAATCTTTCCACCACGGTCCGCGAAGAGTGGATCACGACCGCGGTGGGATATGCTACCTTGAGTGCTTCTCTGAAATTTACCACCGCGGTCCGCGGTGGGCATTTGCCTTGGTCACTTTTGTTGTTCTTGGTACTTGTGCTAGATTCACTCCTGTTTTGAGCATATTCTTGACTAAATGTCATCATTTCTGGTTCAATCCTGCAACAAGCACAACATATAAGCTTTCGGGGCTATTTTGTGTATAAATATAACCAAATCCTAAGCATAGAAGGGCGGGAAACAAGGTAAAAATCCTAGTTATCAACTCCCACAAACTTAAGCTTTTTCTTGTCCTCAAGCAAACAAAATAAGCCCCACCCCTATGATTGATTCCAAGAAAATCCGGTTTTCCTAAAGTAACCTCAACTAGCATCATTTGGGACTAACAATAGCCCTCAATGCAAATGAATCATTAACAATGTTTGAACCTTTTAAAACCATGGTTTCAAGTGTGATACAAGAGCTTCAAGAGTTGATATGATTCATCAATGAAACTCTAACTACCACCTTGGTCAGTGTGGATCCTAGACTCATACTCCGCGACTCTCCCTAAGCACCTCACTTTTAGAATAGTAACGCTCATAATTAGGAATATGGGAATTCACTTATCTCTCATCAAGGAAAAAGTCCCAAGCCTGGCTCAAAGTACTATATAATTGCCCCTTATGTAAATCACCACTAATATAAGTTTCATTCGACTCGAGATCATACAGGGCTTTTGTGGACACTTAATGAAGGCTTTTGGTCAAGGGTAGGAAGTATTTAGTCAGAGTGGGCTCTATCTTTCCTTAAGCACTTCATTTTTGTTCTCACATTCTTTTGACTCTTTGAGTCATTTAACTCTTTTGTAGGGTTGGAGAGACGTATTGTCACACCTTTTTGTTCATTCAAGACATTTTTCTCCTTTTTAGGCATTCCACACCTTTTGTCACAATTCTTTCATCAATTCCCTTTATTTCTTCTATTTGTTCATTTTTTTTATTTTTTTTATTGCCTTCCCTTTTTCTTTTTTTTGTGCCTTCTTTTTCACTTTTGTTGCATCACTCATCTCTCCCCCAAACTTATGCTTTTTTCCTAGTGCTAAGGAAAACCGGGTTCCAAGAGAGGGTAAAATTGGGCAAAGGCTTGTAGCATGGTATTCGAAAGAAAGGGCCTAAGGCTCAAAAGGGTTGACTAGGGAATTCATTTTTGGTAGGTCATGGAAATGTTCAATATGCAATTCGGATCAAGGAGGGCCTATAGTCACTTCTCAAGTCAAATTAAACTTAGAATTTTGCCTAGACAAACATTCAGGGCAAGTTCTAGACTAGTGGCACGGGACTTGGACTTGCAATTTCGAATTCTCACCACTCAAGCTTTAGGATTGCTACAGAAACAGAGTCGAGGGCCCACAACGACCTTAGTCGTGCTTTGAGTAACACAATGGTTCCGAATAACCACTTGATGATTATCTGCCCACACAAGAGTCAAGATCATCACCATCACCATCCTAAACACAACGGTTTGTCTTTGACCATGGGATCAAAGGCAAATGTGTTAGGCCCAAGTGAAGCTTTTCTTGAGGCACCTTTTATTCACTAACTAGAAAAGAGAAAAAGAAGAAAAACAAAAACAAAAACAAAAAGGGAATACAGACTCAAATCCTTAAGAAGGTTGTCACACCATCCATCCTTGGGAAGAGCCACCCGGTTCACACAAATTCCACCTTTTGAAAGAACCGTGGCGTTAAGAAAACCAAAGGCTTATTTCACGCGCGAAATTCAAAACAAGAAGCTATGAAAGAAAAATAAGAAGCTATAAAATGGAAAAATGCGTAAAGTAAAATGCGTGTGATAGAATGAATATGTACATGAGGGTAATTAGTCGAATATACATAAAGGGATGAATATATACAATGAAAGTAACTTTATACATACCAAAAAGTAAAAAGTCATAAAAGTACTGAAATAGTAAACTTATTTACATGACAAAATAGAAAATAAAGCATAATAAAAGAAAAATCGTCTGAATTATACAACCCATAACATCCAATCAAAAATACCTATAGGGCCACTCCCGCAACTAAAAGTTAGCATTGTCCTAAATGCTATATAACCAAAAATACCTCAACAAAAAAAAAGGGAGAGAGATAAAGAGTAAAGAAAACTCCCTATTGGCCCTCGGCCTGTGGTGGTCCCTGTGACTGTGACTGAGATGGAGCTGGGTCTGCCTGTGCCTGTGACTGAGATAGAGCTGGGTCTGCCGGTGCCTGTGGTGGTCCTCCAGTGGTCTGTGCCTCCTGGACCTGGGGCTGAGTCTGCTCCGCAGCCTGAGTCTGTACTGAAGGGTCTGCCAGAACTAGTCGAATGCCCTCTGTGCGGGGCAAGACCCTCCTATGCTTTGTTGGCCTATCGGGCTCTACCTCCTGCCCTGGCTGCTGCTCTGACTGGGCTAAAGGATTCTGGAGTAGCAAGTCTAGCGGGATCTGATCCCCCTTCAGCTTCTCCACCTCTTTTCTCAACTCTGCCACTGACTTCTTTGAAGCACGGGTGTGCCTCAGCTTCCCAGTCTCCTTTTCAAGCTTCTTCAATGCAGTCCCATGTGCTCCCACAGCATCCAAAATCTTTTTCTGGTTTTCCAGAATTTCCTTTAGCCGTCCATAACGGACTCGGGCACCTGTGGTGGTGGAGGAGGGGCCGGGGTTGCCACTGACGTAGAAATCACAGACAACTTTGAAGTCGCTGCCTGCATCCAGTTGTTGATGCTGGTCAGTGTCTGATTGAGCCTTTGGGTTGTTAGAGGATAAGCCCTGGATGAAGGAACGGCTGGACCGGCTGAAGTGGATGGTCCTGGTGCACCCTCTGGAATATCAGATTGAGGCTGAGATGATTCCACCACAACCATTGGCTCTTCAGACTGGCCAGTGGAGGCAACATACTTACCCTTGAACTTCCTTTTGGGGTTGTCCACGTCTTGCAAATCATACCATGACAAGTCCGCTTTGGGCTTGACTTTTATATCAAAGCTCTTCTTGTCTACCCCCTGGTCCTCAAAATACATGGTAAGGAAGTTAGGAAAAGGGTAAGATTTATCAGCTTCGTTTACCACTCTATTGATGACGTTGGACATGATATTCCCAACATTGATCGGGAACCCATCCATGATGGAAGCAATAAGCACAGCTCGACTGAGGGGCATGGTGTTCTCATGAAAAGTTGGGTCTAACCTGTTGCACACAAAGGTTGCCCATCCCTTGGCTTCAAAGCTCAGGGTCTTCCGGTAGATAGTCTTTCCAGCCGGTAACCACTCAAGAGTCTCCCTAGGCCTGGCTAAGTGAAAAGCCAGCCAATTTCGGGCCGCATCCTTCTCTGTTAGCTTCTCCTGATATAGGGAGTAATCCACATTAACCATCTCTAGATAATTGTTCAATGCCTCACCATCAAAGGGTATCGTGAGATTCCGCACCATTGAAGCCTTGGAGTCTTTTTGCAAAAATGACAAGTTAGTGTAGAACTCCTTGACTAGGTGCTCATTGGCATCTGGAAGGTAAGCAGAAAAATAGTCCCAGCCTTTTCTTTCTAAGAATTGCCTCTTCACCTCTGGGTTGTGGGGCAACAAGTCCTTGATTGTGAACTTGCGCTCCAAAATGAGTGATCGTGAGCTCCGCAAATCTCTGAACTGATGGAAAGCCGCTTCATTTACAAATCTGTTCTGCCATGCATCTGGGTTCCTTGTACGCTCTACCCCCTCAACTTGGGGTTCACCCCCTTGATCATCACTAGAGTGCTCCCCTGATAAGGAAGCTGTAGGTGAGGTAGAGTCCGTGTGGACACTCCCGGAGATTGAGCCCTCAGCTGACTCAGAGTGACTAGATGCTTGGATAGGGGGAGAGTCTGATGGTTCATTGGTCAGCCAAAACCTTTCCGGGAAGTCTTCGACGTACTCCGGTATAGATTCTAACGAGGCTTCGGAGGGGACATAATCATTGTCCGAGTGGGAAGCAACTTTCTCTAATGTCCGTATAGTTTTCCTTGTTCTTTTCATTTCTTCCTGGACCTTCGGATCAAGCTTTATCATTTTCTTGCCTCTCCCCCCGGATGATTCACCCTTGCCCGTTGTTTTGCGGCCACCTCCACGTGATTGAACAATTGTCTGCAAAATTGAAGCATCAGAACATGGTTAGTACCTAGAGAGAAGTTGCACAGACATTAACAGACAAAACTTAGAAGCAGAACAGTTGCAGAACAGCCACCGCGGACCGCAAAAAAGGGACCGCAGACCGCGGTGGAGGACCCAATGCCAGCGTAACTCTCTGAAACTTAGCACCGCGAACCGCGAAAACTTGACTGCGACCGCGGTGAAGCAAGATCAGAGAACCTGTATCTCAGACTCTAGGGGACCGCGGACCGCAGTCATCACTTTCAGGATGCATAGGCTAAGCACCGCGGTCCGCAAAGAAAGGACCGTGGACCGCAGCCTGACGAATAAGCCAGGGTTTTCAAATTTTTCCATTTTCATGCTCAAATGTTCATTTAGTTAATCCCTACATGTTTAATCAGTGCAATTAGATTCCAAGGGTCTAAAATGATCATTTTGAACTAACCCTAACATGTTTAAAAGCCTAGAAAAGAAAAATTATGAAAAAGAGAAGAAAAATCTACATATTACTGAAGAAAATAAATAAATTAAGAACTTAATTAATCACAATTACACTTACTAGATGCTTGGATGAGGATTTGATGAAGTGAAATGCAATTCAGAGATAAGATGAGTGAGACACAGTCAAAGGATGCTCTGAGAAGTGAAAGTGCGTAAAGTATGAATTGAATCCCTAAAGGTCTATCTATAGAAGGGAGGCTGGGGTCCACACACTAACCCACCGCGGACCGCAAAAAATCGACCGCGGTCAGCGGTCATGTACTGATGTTGAGCTTGTGAGGATGACCCACCGCGGACCGCGAAACGTCGACTGCGGCCGCGGTGAGGTAGATTCAGAGAGACCCCTTTTCAGTAACTGGGCTCCGCGGACCGCGAAAATAGAACCGCGGTCGCGGAGCAAGGTTCAGAGACTCATCATTCAGCTTAAAAGGGCACTGCGGACCGCGAAAAAGAGACCGCGGCCGCAGTGCCAACTTCAGAGAGCAATATTTCCAGACTTAGCCAAATTTCCTGTGTCAAAATCATCCTACAACATCCAAAAACCAGTTAGTGCAAAAATGAATCCTATTCTACCAAGAAAAACAAAGAAAACAAAAATAAAGACACATAGGCTGCCTCCCAAGAAGCGCCTGATTTAACGTCGGCACGGTCAGTGTTACCGAGATCATTTAAGATGAAGAAGTGCCACCACGTGGCTATCATCAATCTTACCAAGATAGTGTTTGACCCGGTGACCATTGACTCTGGAGATTTCTCCACTTTTGTTTTTGAGATCAAGAGAACCAAATGGAGTCCCAATACCACTTCGAAAGGCCCGCTCCATTTTGACTTGAGTTTTCCCGGGAATAGCCTCAACCGAGAATTGAACAATAGAACCAAGTCACCCACCTTGAACTCTTTGCCTCGAGCATACTTGTCATGAAGATACTTCATTTTGTCCTTGTACAAGAACGAACTGGAGTACGCATGGAATCTGAATTCGTCTAGCTCGTTTAGTTGCTCCACAGGAAGGTTTGCAGCCACATCCCATTCAAGGTTCAACTTTTTCAAGGCCCACATAGCCTTGTGCTCCAACTCCACCGGAAGGTGGCAAGTTTTTTCAAAGACCAACCGGTACGGGGACATACCAATTGGGGTCTTATAAGAGGTTCTGTAAGCCCAAAGAGCATCATCCAATTTCTTTGCCCAATCGGTCCTATTCGCATTGACCATTTTGGATAATATGCTCTTTATTTCCCTGTTAGACACATCCACTTGACCACTTGCCTGAGGATGGTAAGGGGTGGTGACTTTGTGATTGACCCCATACTTGGAAAGCAAGGAGTCGAAGGACTTGTTTCAAAAATGTGACCCCCTGTCACTGATGATAGCACGAGGCGTGCCAAACCTTGTAAAGATGTTCTTCTTGAGGAAAGCAATAACACTCTTGGCTTCATTGTTGGGCAAAGCCACGACCTCTACCCATTTAGACACATAATCGACCGCCACTAGAATGTACGTGTTCCCACAAGAATTCAAAAATGGGCCCATGAAATCGATTCCCCAAACATCAAAGATATCCACTTCAAGAATAGAATTTAGAGGCATCTCATCTTTCTTGGAAATTCCCCCGGCCCTTTGGCACTCATCACACCTTTTGACTAGATCACCGGCATCCTTGTACAATGTAGGCCAAAAGAAACCACAGCTAAGCACATGTGAAGCAGTTCTTGCTCCTCCATGATGACCACCATACGGTGAGGAGTGGAAAGACTCAAGAATAGCCATTTGTTCTTCCTCCGGTACACATCTTCGGATGGCCCCATCAGTGCAAATCTTGAATAGATAAGGCTCATCCCAATAGAAATCCAAGCTATCCCTCCTAAGCTTCTTCCTTTGGTTAGAAGAGAGCTCACAAGGGACAACACCGGTGACAAGGTAATTGGCAATATCGGCAAACCATGGCATCTCTTGTATTGACACCGACAAAAGTTGTTTATCCGAGAAACTGTCATTGATTTCAAGTCCATCACAAGGTCACCCTTTCTCCTCCAACCGACAAAGATGGTCGACCACTTGGTTTTCACTCCCTTTTCGATCCACAATCTCTAAGTGAAACTCTTGGAGCAACAATACCCAACGCATAAGCCTCACTTTGGAATCCTTCTTAGTCATGAGATACTGGAGTGCTGCATGGTCAGTGTGAACTATGACCTTGTCACCCATCAAGTGAGGACAAAATTTCTCCATAGCAAAGACTATTGCCAAAAGCTCCTTCTCCGTGACCGTGTAATTCATTTGGGCCAAATTCATCGTCTTGCTAGCGTAGTAGATAGGGTGAAAAATCTTGTCCACCCTATGGCCCAGCACAACACCCACAACTACATCGCTCGAATCACACATAAGCTCGAAGGGTGAGCTCCAATCTGGCACCGTGATGATAGGAGTAGTAGTGAGCTTGTGTTTCAAAAGTTCAAACGCATGCATACAATGTTCATCAAAATGGAATCTAACATCCTTCTCAAGCAACTTGCACAATGGACTTACCACCTTAGAGAAGTCTTTGATAAAACGCCTATAAAAACCCGCATGGCCAAGGAAACTCCGGACTCCTCTGACTGAACTAGGTGGTGGTAACTTCGAGATCACCTCAATTTTTTCTTTGTCAACCTCAATGCCGTTTCTTGAAATCTTATGGCCCAATACGATTCCCTCTTCCACCATAAAGTGGCATTTTTCCCAATTTAATACCAAGTTCTTCTCTTCACATCTAGCAAGGACCTTATCAAGATTAGATAAGCATTCATCAAAAGAATCCCCGACGACACTAAAGTTTTCCATCAATACTTCAAGAAAGTCTTCCACCATGTCGGTGAGAATTGCCATCATACATTTTTGGAAAGTGGCCGAGGCATTACAAAGTCCGAAGGGCATGCGAGCAAAGGCAAAAGTACCATATGGGAAAGTAAAGGTAGTCTTCTCTTGATCCTCCGGGGCGATCAAAATTTGATTATATCCAGAATCCCCGTCGAGAAAACAATAGAAGGCCCGACCCGCAAGCCTATCCAACATCTGATCCAAGAATGGCAAAGGAAAGTGGTCTTTGCGGGTCACCTTTATCACGACCCAAACTGATGGGCCGCGACGGGCACCCGGTACCTTACTCAACCGAGTACCAACGTGACGTATCTTTCTTATTACATCATCATATACTCGTGACATACGGGCCTAATAGGCCAGCATAATCATTTATATACTCTAAACATAGGCCGACAAGGCCATACAAGTATTCGTATACATGACATTTGTCTACAAGCCTCTAAGAGTACATAAATGTCACAAAGGTCGGGATAGAGTCCCGACATACCAAAAAATACACGTCTAAATAACTCTCCAAACAAGCAACTCCGAAGCAAAAGGAGCGCACCAACATCTTTCGCTGAGTTGATAGCCTACTTGGAAGGCTCTCGACCTGTCTATCGGGACCTGCGGGTATGAAACGCAGCGTCCCCAGGCAAAAGGGACGTCAGTACGAATAATGTACCGAGTATGTAAGGCACATAAATAAATACATAAGAGACATGGAAGAAATATAGAGTACATGACTCAACCCGTAAGCCTGAATAACTTTGTAAATCATAAATTACTTTTAGCGTAATGCATATGCGTATGAAGGTCATGTCGTGCATAGGTACATATTTCATAACATCATCATCCTCTGAGGGCATCCCATAATATCATATCGGCCACTGTGGGCAACATCATCATCAT
>ML241314.1:0-74465 GCA_005239495.1 Nicotiana undulata | reverse complement strand
AAAATAAGGGGGGGGGGGGGATTTTGAAACATTTTTATATTAAAAGGGGTGGGGATTCTCAACTGTTTGATCGAAAAAGATCAACAGTGTGGATCCCCATAACTTAAACGGCGCCGTTTGGGATCGGGCTGGGGGCCGGATGGGTTTTGGTTAACTGGGCCTGGGTCGATGGGGAGTGTGCAGAGAAAAGTTTGGGCCTGGGTGATTTTGGCCCAGGTCCTAATTAGTACTCTTCCTAAATTCAATTTAACTAACTGATTAATTCTAATTAAATTGTAAAGACAAATAGTAGCTAATTTTAATTTAGTCTCATCTAATTATAAATTAATAGATAAACTAATCATGAGTGACACTATTTAATTTGATACTCCTAATAAATTCCGTAATTTGTTGGAAAGAATGATTAAATTAAGCAATTATCGCTTAAATGCCAAATAACCATATTTTCGTTATTATTTATTTTAATTAATTACAGATAATAATTATGTAATTTTCTGATAATGATTAAAGTTATGCGCTTAATTATGCAACTTTGAATGATCATGCAATGCAAAATAAATCACAAATAACACTTAAAATTCAACAAAAAATTATGAAATTAATTTATTTCATTGAAGTTTGTACGGGTATATGGTGGGTGAAAAATCACGTGCTCACAGCCACCAAGAATGCACCCATCAGTCCAGTAGTTCACTCAGTGGCCTTAGATCCATCAAACACTCTTGCTGAAAATATGGCCACCCTAATGACACAGATGAGCATACTCACTAAAAAGGTGGATGAGTCAAGGCAGAAGCATCAGGTACATATTATGGATACTACCAATGGGGTCTTATGCATATCTTGCATTAGCCGGCTACTTGATAATCAGTGGAATGCTGAAAATGATCATCATCACTACCCTGAAAACATGAATTATGTGTCGAATTATGGGGGTCAGCGACAGGGTGGATAGAATTGGGGCCAGCAAAATCATCCATACAGGCCAGTTCAACCGCAACACAACAGTGGAAACATAGGAGCCATGCGACCTCACGGTAACGTGGCACCCTACCAAAGGCCACATGGGTACAATAATCGGAATTAGCAACATGCTTATCATCCCCCTCAGCAAAAACATGGTGGGAGACAAGAAGATGGGTTTTCCAGACTTGAAGCAATGATGCAATAGGTTATTGGGTCAACTGCAAAAATAAGTGAGAGAGTAGATGCACATGAGTCAACTATAAAAAATATTGAAGTGAAAATGGTCTAGATCTCGATGTCTTTGAATAATCGTCCTCATGGGACATTGCCTGCAGACACTCGGGTAAATCCTAAGGATCAGGGTCCAAAGCAGCTGATGGCAGTGAGTCTACGCAATGGCAGGGACTTAGACTTGGAGCAGGAAAGAGCTCGAGAAAGCAGACATGCTGAGACATTGGTACCAATGCCCATTGAAATTGATGATTCAACAAAACTGATTGAAGTGACAGTACAACCTGCCCATGGAGAACCCAACACACAGATCGAGGCTGAGAAAGAAGCTGAGACAGACCAAGAACCGGTAATAGAGGTAGTGTATGACAAAGAAAAATCCCAAATCACTGGGAAGAAGAGACCTCCAGCACCATTCCCACAGAGGTTGGCCAAGTACCAGAAAGATGAGCAGTATAAGAAGTTCTTGGAGATGTTGAGACAAATACAGGTAAATATTCCCTTGATTGATGCTCTAAAGGAGATGCCTGGTTATGCAAAAATGATGAAGGACTTGATGTCCCGCAAGTTCTACTTCCAAGACTTGGCCACAATTACTCTAACTTAGACTTGCAGTGCTGTTGTGATGAGACCCATTGCTGAGAAGTTGTCTGACCCAAGGAGTTTCACGATTCCTTGCACTATAGGTAACTTTGCATTTTCTAAGGCACTGTGTGATTTGGGTGAAAGCATAAATCTTATGCCCCTGGCTATCTGTAAAAGGCTTAGGATTGGAAGAGCTAGATCCACGTCCATGTTATTGCAGCTAGCTGACAGCACAGTAAAAAGGCCTTCTGGTATCCTTGATGATGTGTTGGTGCAGGTTGGGAAATTTGTGTTCCCAACAGATTTTGTCATTCTGGATTGTCGGGTTGATGAGGAAATTCCCATAATTTTGGGAAGACCATTCTTGGCCACTGGGAGAGATCTAATTGACTGCGAAACTGGAGAGCTCACGATGAGATTAAATGATGAGGAAATAACATTCAACGTGCAGAAATCTATGAGGCGGCCAAGTGAATTCGCCAATTTCTCTCTAATAGATGATGTGGACGTAATCTTGGAAGAGGATGATGAGACATTGAACATTGAGGATCCTCTATTAACTTGTCTCATGAACCTAGCTGAAGCTAATGGAGAAGACTTGGCAGAGTGGGTACTTTCTCTTGAAGGCCAAGGTTTTTGGAAAATGGAGCTCGAATTTGAGCCTTTGCAATTAGAGGGAAGAAAAACTCCTCCAACCTAGCCATCGATAGATGAGCCACCAAAGTTGGAACTGAAGCCACTGCCACCTCATCTAGTTAATAGGAACAAATAACCCAGGGATGATGACTTAAAGGAGATCAAAGAGATGTTTAAGTGCCATGTGGAACAATGGCAACTATTCACCACTTGGAAGCTCAAGCAAATAAACTAATTGAACCTTGTAAAGCGCAACAACCTTACATTGTGGATAGCCAAGAAGAGCATGAATTGGTTGCAGAAATTTCCATTATAATTGAGGAGTTAAACCAATGCGAGGAGGTGTTAGTGGAGAAGGCCAGAGTAGAAGACCAACAATCAATCAAACTAGATTTTGAGGATGTCAATGTTGTAGAAGATATACTAGAGTTAACCAGGGACATTGATGATACGTATTTAGTTGACTCTAATGTCATTAGTGTTGAGGATGTTGACAATCCTAAAGTTTATGTAGTTGAGCGTATTGGTACACACTCCAAGCATTTTTCCACATTGTGTTTGGATGATGATATGAAAATAGAGTCATCCGATCCACTTGAGGAGTGAAGAAATAAGGAACAAGATGCCTACACTCTGGAATTCTTCTTGCTAGAAAGTCGGGAATACACATCTCATCTAAAGGACAAGAAGTGCAGAATACTACATTGTTTTATTGGGCCAGTCAGATTCATTCCACCACCCCAGGAGCATGATCATAGAGAAGAATCAAAACTTGGGGTCCAATTCAAAAGTTCAAAGTGGAGGAGAAAGTGATTTACGCCGTGCCGTGACACTAAATCAAGCGTTTGTTTGAAGGTGAATGTAAAGAAAAACTAATGGAGAGGATGAACGTGATTAAGAATGGAGAGCGTCAGAGGATGACGACGCTGCTTAATCAGGGAGTTTCTTGCACCCTATGTTTACTTCCTGTTTTGTCTATATGTGATGCACTGAGGACATTACATGATCTAAGTGCGGGGTGTTGTAAATATGTTGTGGTTTGTTGTGTTTTTTTTATTTATCATTAGTGGGCTTTCTTGTTAATAGTTTTAGCTTTTCGTATTAGTAAGTTTTATTTTTGGTTTTGTAGCTTTTTCTGTTAGTCTTTTTGTTTTAGGTTCAATTTCTCTTAGTTTAGGTAGTTAAAAAAAATAGAAAAACAGAAAATAAAAACAGATATTTTTAGAAATATGTGGACTCTTCTCGACGATGGATCTCCTAGACAGTTTTCTTGAGGGAAGTAAGTATAAAGAAAATACCTTTTTTTTTTGTTTTAGGTAGTGCAGTAATTCTCCCTTGGTTTTTCTTTGGACCACGGTTCTTTTCCAAGGGTTTTTAATTGAACTGGGTGTAGGTAGTTTTTAATTTTTAGGAGTAGAAACCACGAGGCTAAGAAATTAATCGCAGCAATATCTCTGAACTTTGTGATGCCTTGAGAATAGTCAGTACTCTGGTTGTGACGCTTAGGCTCAATATTTGATTCTAGAATAAATACCTTAAATCGTGGATTCTTAAATTTGCTTAAATGCTTTGACTGGAGTGTCGTGATAGAACCAATCCTGAATGAGTTATGTGCCATGTCTGTGTGAGATTTTGTATGTATTCTATGCATTGCATTTGATGTCTAGAACTTGCCTTCTGTGTGTGCATAGCGAAATAGTAGTATTGTTCACTCTAGGAAGTGATATAAGCGTTTCTTTGTTAAGCAAGATATATAAAGTTTACCCACCTAATTGTTATGTATAGTAGTTAACCCTGTTGAGCCTATAATCCTGTTTCTTTGGTAACCACATTACAAGCCATACCCCTTTGTTTGAATCGATCATATATTTTGAACCTTATCACCTCTCGTAAGCACTTGAATTGTGATGAATTACGGAAAAGTTAAAGTGTGGGGTGGCGGGTTGGCTTTTGAGTGGAACAGTTGAAATAAGGAGAAAGGTGCATTAAGAAATAAAAAAGAGTTGTCAATCGAAGCCACTTGAGAAAACAAAAAGAGAAAAAGAAAAGAAGAAAAGAAATATGACAATAGTATATTGTATGAAAAACAAGTATTGATGATGGTGGCTAGTGATATATGTGTTCTTAAAGAAATATGGGGTAATATAAATTGAAGTAAAGGTGGAATATTTGGTTTAACATAAGTAGGGGCTTGAAGGTTAAAGTGTTTGTATTAAAGTGCTTAAGGGAGGTGTAGTCACTCATTCCAAATGTGTCCTACCCCACCCACAGCCTACATTACAACCAATGAAAGTCCTAATTGATCTTAGACTGAATGAACTCGATTAGTAGAGTATTACACTATGGGCAAGCTTATGGTACATCATTTGTGGAATATGAATGTTATTTTTGAGAGCGAGCAAATTTTGTCTATCTTGAGTTTCTATGTTCTTAAAAATTCATTGTGTGTGGAACTAGCTCTTTGGTTTGGCGAGGGCACATGGTTCATTAAGGAAAGGTAATGTTGTTGACCTCTATGTTAGAGTAGTTAGTGAATTGTGAATAAAGCATGGTATTTGTGAGTCGATTATTTAGGTGAGGACTTCACACTTTTGTGCTTAAACTATATTAAAAATTCTTAGTATAACGAGTTAAGGGATTTGCTTAATAAGTTGTGTTCATGAGTATAGTTTAATTGATCGAGGACGAGCAAATGTTTAAGTGTGGGGTATTGATGTGTGGCTATAATTCATGGTTTAACGCATTATGTGCCTTGCATTTTACGTGCTTTAATGATAAAAATACACCTTGTTTGAGCATAATGGAATCTATTTCACGTGTAGGTGAGTTGGAGATGGAAGCCGAGCTAAATGGATGCATAAACGTCGAAAATGCGCTCAAGAACGATGAAAAATAGAGGCCAGATCAGGCTTTTGCCTGGCTAAGGCCAGGCCAGACCAGGCTTTAGCCTGGCGAGGCCAGCCTAAAGCCATGCCTACACAGGCGCTTTCCAGGCGGCGCCAGGCCTAAGTTCAGGCCCGGTCCGAGTTTTGAAGGATTTAAGTGTTTCCCGGTTTGACAACAAGTAACCTACACGTTTAGGGCTTGTCCTAAACATATAAATAGACCCAAAAACAAAACTGTGAAGGACTTTTTCCATTTGAGACAAGAAGAAGTCGTAGAACACTACTCGAGAGTTCAAAACATTGATTTTTACATCTTTTATTCCTTACTTTGTAATTTAATTATGCAATTTATTTTGGATTTGATTAATATGAGCATGAGGAGTTAAACTCCTAGTCTATGATTTTGGTGGAACCTGTTGAAGATGAACTTTTTGTTATATTAATATAGTTTTCCCGGTTTAATCTCTATTTGTTCAACTATGTTCTTGTTGTAAGTGATTGAAGGGACCTAAATTAACTATGCCTATTTAGTGTGTATCTACTCGGGAGAGAGTGCATATTTAGGTAGTTGTTGAACAACACCACTCCCAAAGTATATGAGAGATCCATAACCGAGGGTTTAAAGGTTGGATTAGGGATACCAATACCTTGGGTGCAACCTAAAGTGAGCTGTAATATAAGCTAGCTAGCGTAACATGGAAGAGTGCGTCTAGTAGATTGTCATAATTACTTGGGAGAGATTTATGGTAATATGAGTGCTCATGACTGATAGAGACGATTAAGAAAAATTATATGAAACTGAACAGGAAGGGATTCCGTCAACAAGGGTAACCACAACCTTAGATCCTTCTCTTATTTGTTTACAACCCAGTAATAGTTAGCTTTTAGTTTAATTAATTTCATTCAGTTATAGTTAGTAGAAACGCCAACAATTGTTATTCGTAATCTTTGGGAAGTTGATTACGAAGAATTAAGTGAGTCTGACATTGTAATTGATAGGTTAATTCTCTGTGGGATTTGACTCTAGTCTAAATACTCAGATTATATTTGCAACGTCCTCTTAGTCCTTTTTCTAAGGCATAGTTGGGCGTGATAAGAGACTCTCGAGGCTTCGACCTTACTGAAGAGATAACGAGGGCAAAAGAGCATTAAACTGATGGTAGACTATTGGCCTCTTCTGATGATGATGATGATGTCGATGGCAGCAAGAGGGTCCGAGGATGTTGAGGAGCCCGACGAAGAAGATGCCCCCGAGGAAGACACTACCCCCGAGAATAGCTAGGGTCTTTTGTATTTTTTCTTTCTTTTGTGTAGGATCCTGATTGGTCTTTTGTAAATACTTTCATATATATAAAATATTTACTTTTTGAACTTTGTCTAAATATTTTGAATTGTGAAAATTCCGATTCGCTTTATGCCTTGTGAAAATTTTGATATACTTCATGCCTTGTGAGGATTTTGACTCACTTATGCCTTGTGAAAATTTGTTTGTGAATTCGAAACTTAGGCAACTTGGCTGAAGTCAGACTAATATAGTCTTTGTAGTCAAGTGATTACTTGGTCGAACTCGAAGTAGGAAAACCCTTAGGTTTTAGTTGAGTGAGAATGAACTCTTGAACTCAAAAAATATAATGACCCTTAGGCTCTTGAATCGGGCCGATATGGACTCAAAAGAGTGGCTTTTTCCTTTTTCGTCTTAAAAAGTTGATCATACAAAAATTTGTTATGCCTTAGCACGAAGTAAGTTTGTACCCGTTGGGTTTTTTTGGGGTTTAATGTAATCGACACTTTCTTTTTTGTGCCTTAGCACAATTTTGTTCAGTACTAAATTGTTCGAAGGTTTAAACAGTTCGATGCCCCTTATGGTTTTTCGAGGGCCGACGTTGTCGAAGCCCTTTGCTTATTTTGCCGAGGATAGCCTTTTTAACTAGTTTATAAAATAATTCGAAGGCTTGTTTTTATTGTGGAATTCAAAAGTCTCCGAACCGTGCTAGTTTGGCCGTAGCCTTGAGATCTGCCAATTATACTTTGAACGTGTTCGAAGCGCCAGTCCCCGAGTGGGGTGTCCTTGGCCTATAAAATCGAGAGTTACCTTTTAAGGTCTTACATTCTCGATGTTTAGTAATTTGAACATGTTGATTTTTTGATGGCAGTCCCCGGTTACGAGGTTAATTGTTCGAGCTTTAGTTACGATCGGCCCTTGAGCTAGTTTCCGCAATATATCGTTAGCATGAAATTGTAAGGTATAAATTTTAGTAAGGCATGTAACATATGGTAAGGAAAAAAAATACTTCTTTCAATAGATCATACATGCGTACATGTGTTTCCACCAGGGCTTGATTAATCTACATGGACACGGTTCATTCGACCGTTTGGACCTTTACAAAATATACCTATCGAGACCCTGTTGACATGAAGTATTTTCCTTGGAAACATAACATCCTAGGGTGTTGCCCCCCAATATTCGAGGTTGATTGTAAGGAAGCCTCAGATACTGTTGAATTACTCTTTGTTAGCACGAACAATGGTTGCCTCGTTAAAAACCTTTGCGGAAAAACCCATTTGGGACAAAAATCGGTCGAAGGGAAAAAGAGTGCAACACGTGATTTTATACTTAAGGACTTCATGCTAGGAGAAAACTTCGATGCCTTCGATCGAACACTTGCAACAAGTTAGTATAAAATATAAATAAAAAAGGAGAAGGTCATACCTTAACAATAATATCGCTTGAGGGGTGATACGTTCCAATTATTTGGTAGTTGTTCGCCGTTCATCATGCCAAACTTGTAAGAACCCTTTCCGATGATATCGAGGACCTGATATGGTCCTTCCTAATTTGGGCCAAATTTTACTTCGTTTAGGTCTCGATATTGAGGGTGGCTTTTCTCAGAACTAAGTCCCCGATTCTAAAATGGTGAAGATTGACTCTTCGATTGTAGTACCTTTCGATGCAGTGCTTTTGTGCGGCCATTCGGACGAGGGCGGCTTCCTGTTTTGCATCTAGCAATTCGAGTCTTGTATTCATAGCCTCGCGATTTGATTCTTCCGTTGTGTATCGAAACTTAACACTAGGTTCCCCGACCTTGACCGGGATCACAACTTCAGTGCCATATACTAAGGAGAATGGTGTTGCCTCGTACTGGATTTTGACGTTTTTTGATACGCCAAAGGACTTCGGGCAAAATTTCTCTCCATTTTCCCTTAGCATCGTTCAATATCTTCTTCAAATTCTGAATGATGGTCTTGTTTGTTGATTCGGTATGTCCATTCCCACTAGGATGATACGACGTCGACAAGATCCTTTTTATTTTGTGATCTTCGAGAAACTTTGTTATTTTGTTGTCGATGAATTGTTTTAAATTGTCGTATACGATTTTGGCAGGTATCCCGAATCGGCAATTTATGTGATCCCATATGAAGTCTATAACTTCTTTTTCTTTGACTTTCTCGAAAGCCTGTTCTTTTACCTACTTAGAGAAATAGTCAGTCATAAATAAAATGAATTTAGCTTTACCTGGGGCCGATGGAAGAAGGCCGACGATATCCATTCCCCATTTCATGAACGACCACGGGGATAGGACTGAATGAAGTTTCTTTCCGGGATGGTGGATCGTCAGTGCATATCTTTGACACTTGTCTCATTTTCGAACGAATTCTTTAGTGTCTTTTTCCACATTGTCCCAATAGTATCCCGCTCTGATGACTTTGTGAACTAGTGATTCGGCACTGGAATGGTTTTCGCAAGTATCCTCATGAATTTCTCGTAGGACGTAGTCGATGTCTCCCGGACCCAAACATATTGACAATGGTCCATCGAACATCCTTCTGTATAATGTTCTATCTTCAGATAATGTGAATCGTGCAACCTTGTTTCGTAGAGTCCTCGATTCCTTAGGGTCCGATGGGAGCTTCCCGTTTTTCAAATAATTGATATATTAATTCCTCGAATCCTAAGTTAGGCTTGTGGAGTTTATTTCGGCGTGGCCTTCTTTGATTACTGACTTCAAAAGTTGTACGACAGTCCCTGAGCTAATTTCGCCGTCTTCGACTGATGACCCCAAATTTGCGTGGGCGCTGGCCTCACTGTTCTGTTCTCGAGGCACATGTTGTAGGCTCCATTCTTTAAATCTATGTAGCGTTACCTGTAGTTTGTCCAAGTACCTATGTATTCGATCTTCTCAAACCTCGAAGGTTCTGTTGACTTGTTTTACCACAAGTAAGGAGTCATATTTGGCCTCGACAACCTCTTCTTCCAAGTTTTTAGCTAGTTCGAGACCTACAATCATGGCCTCATACTCGGCCTCATTGTTAGTCAACTTAGATGTTTTGATATATTGTCTAATTGTATTTCTTGTGGGAGGCTTCAAAACAATGCCTAGCCTAGACCCCCTCACATTCCTAGCGCCATTTGTAAAAAAGGGTCCACACCCCCGAAGATGTACCCATTTTTAACAAAAGTTCCTTTCGACCTCCGGTACGAGGGCTGGCGTGAAGTCAGCCACGAAGTCTGCTAAGATTTGAGACTCGATGGCCGTTCGAGGTTGATACTTGATATCATACCCACTGAGTTCGACAACCCATTTGGCCAATCGGCCCAAGAGTTAGGGCTTATGCAACATGTTACGAAGAGGATAAGTGGTCACCACACAAATTGGGTGACACTGAAAATATGGTTTTAGTTTCCTAGAGATGCTTATTAGAGCAAGCTCTAATTTTTCTAAGTGTGGGTACCGGGTCTCGGCCTAATCAAAAGTTCGACTAACATAGTAAACAATAAATTGCGTACCTTTCTCTTATCGAACTAGGACACCACTTACCGCGACTTCCGAGACTGCTAAGTATAAGTAGAGTTGTTCGTCTGCTTTCAGAGTATGAAGCAATGGTCGGCTCGAGAGGTACCGCTTCAATTCTTCCAATGCATGTTGACATTCCAGGGTCCAAGCAAAATTGTTATTATTTTTTAGCAGAGAAAAGAACCTGTGGCTTCGATCTGAAGACCTTGAGATGAATCGACCTAAGGCTGCTATTCGTCCTGTTAACCTTTGTACGACCTTAATGCTGTACATGACTGTGATGTCTTCGATTGCCTTGATTTTATTAGGGTTGATTTCGATCCCCTGATTTGACACCATAAAGCCGAGGAACTTGCCCGAACCCACCCCGAAAGCACATTTCTCGGGATTGAGCTTCATGTTGCATTTTCTCAATATGTTGAAAGTTTCCTGCAAATGTGTTAAATGGTCCTCTGCGCGTAGGGATTTAACTACCATATCGTGAATATATACCTCCATTGATTTACTTATTTGTTCTTTGAACATTTTATTCACTAGGCGTTGGTAAGTAGCACCAGCATATTTTAGCTCGAATGGCATTACATTATAACAACATGTGCCATATTTAGTAATGAACGAAGTTTTTTCCTGATACCACACATTCATTTGAATTTGATTGTACCTGGAGTAGGCGTCGAGAAAACTAAGGATATCGTGGCCGACCGTGGCATCGATCATGTGATCGATATTTGGCAGAGGAAAAGTGTCTTTAGGAAATGCTTTGTTTACATCTTAATAATCTATGCGCATCCTAATTTTGTTTCCCTTTTTAGGGACTACAACTATGTTTGCTAACCATTCAGGATATTTTACTTCCCGAATGGATCCTATTTTGAGATGTTTGGTTACCTCGTCCTTGATGAATGCATGTTTCACCTCGTACTGGGGCCTTCTCTTTTGTTTCACCGTCCTGAACTTTGGATTCAGTCTCAATCGATGTGTTGTGATCTCCGGTGGGATCCCTGTCATATCTAAGTGGAACCAAGCAAAACAATCCATATTATCAATACAAAATTTAATGATTTTTTTCCTGAGTTCAGGGGTTAACCCCGTACCCAGGCATACCTATCGATTGGGTAGGTACTCGATCAATATAACCTATTCCAGCTCTTCGACTGTTGATTTGGTAGCGTCAGAATCTTCTAGGATAATGAAGGATCGAGGGATCAAGTAGTCGTCATCCTCTTCTGTTCCCTGCTTTTCCGACTGAGTCGAGGCTGGTGGCTATGGTTGCTATTTAGCCTCATGTTTTCCTTTGTCCTCCGATACTTTTGTTGACGAAAGCGCTGATATTGGTATTACCTCATCAACCATGAAAATTTCTTTTGCAGCGTATTGTTCCCTGTATACCGATTTCACTCCAACTCCAGCATTTGGTGAAACGTTGAAGGGACTGCCCTCATATTGTGAATCCAAGGTATACCGAGCAGGGCGTTGTATCTCATATTGCCCTCGATTACATGGAACTTGGTTTCTTGCATAGTCCCAGCCATGTTTACCTGTAAAATTATTTCACCTTTAGTTGTTTCGCTGGCCATGTTGAAACCATTCAAGACCCGAGCTGCGGACACAATTTGATCTTGTAGGCCGAGCTGCTCCACGACCCTCGATCGGATAATATTTTCCGAGCTCCCTGGATCATTTAAAACATGCTTAACTTGAATTTTATTCATTAAGATAGAAATTACTAGAGCGTCATTGTGAGGTTGAGAGATTCCTTCTGCTTCCTCCTCGTTGAATTATACGGTGCCTTCTGGCACATAATCTCGTGTCCTTTTTCCCTAGTAATTGATACTTCAGTGCGTTTGAATACGGGACCTAGTGGAATATCGACCCCACCAACAATCATATGGATCACATGCTGTGGCTCTTCCTACTCGTTTTCCTATTGGCGTCTCTTTCTCTGAAATGGTTTTTGGATCGGTCGCTCATGAACTCTCGAAGGTGGCCCTCGTTGAATAGACGAGCTACCTCCTCCCTTAGTTGCCTGCAGTCTCCGGTTTTGTGGCCATGTGTACCGTGGTACTTGCATATTTGATGGGGGTTTTCTTTGGGAAGGATCGATTTGAAGGGGTCTGGGCCATCTAGTATCTTTGATTCTCCCAATGGCTGACATAATACCTGATGCGTCGACACTGAAGTTATACTCCGATAATGGTGGTGCCTCTATGGGATTGGCATGTTTATCTAAAACACTTTTTCTCATTAGTCCTCAAGAACTGTGTCCTGGATCGCTCATTCGATCATTTCGGATGGGATTGCGTCCTGGACCGCTGTTTCTGCGATCTGTGTTATACGACTGATATCAGTCTCTGTTAGACCGATGTTCCCTGTCGATATCCCTCTGTTTTATGCCTACGGGTCTATTCATATAGACGGAACCGTAAGGGGTTCCCAATTGGTTATCCTGAACCCTGATCTTCGATTGATACCAATTATGTACATCAGCCCAAGTTACTGCTGGATATTCAATTAAATTCTGCTTCAGCTGATGTGATGCCACTGAACTCCGTTCGTTCAACCCATTAGTAAAGGCTTGAATAGAACAATCGTCTGTGTCCGGTGGTAATTCTATGCGTTTCATCTGGAACCGAGATATGAACTTCCTCGGCATTTCGTTATCCTTTTGCTTCAGTTTGAAAAGGTTCGATTTCCTCGTCGCAACCTTTATTTCCCCTTCATGTGCCTTTACGAAAGAATCTGCAAGTATTGTGAATGAGTTGATGGAATTCGGTGGTAGGATGTGATACCTGATCATTTCTCCCTTCAACAAAGTTTCTCCAAATTTCTTTAGTAGGACGGATTCGATCTCATCATCTTCAAAATCATTTCCTTTTTTATGGCGCATGTATAGAAGTGACATGCTCATTGGGATTGGTAGTCCCATTGTACTTAGGGATTTATGGAACGCAGAATATCTCTGGAATGGGCTTCGGAGCCGCACTTACGGAGAATGGCTTCTACACAAAATTCTTTGAGTCCATACCTTTTAAAATTGGCGGTGCCCCCGGTATTTGGTCGACCCGGGAGTTGTACATCTCTCCTTTCTTATCATTTGCCTCAATTTTCTTTTCTCTCGATGCAATTCATTCGGTGAGCTCCTCGAGAATTTTCATAACGGCGAGGTCACTCCCCGATTCATCGACGTTTGACCTTTCTGGCTCTGGTTCGGTTCGGCGGACGACTTCCAGTTCGACCCCACTTGGTGCTCGATGCTGATTTTGTAGATGTACAATAGTGGCTTGTTGAGCATGTAACATCTAGAATATTACTTGGAGGCTGACTCCTCCATCTCCTCTACCCTGCGTACCTCGACCACTAGATTGACCTTCTCTATGTACTTCGGGATCCATGCCCAAATTTGCATTTAAGGGGCTATACGAACTAACGTCGACTGGATTAGCAATTGCTGCTCCCTTGAGATCATCCTGAGCCACCTCGACCCCTGGAGCAGCTACATTGTCATTTCCCCCTTAAATTTGAGGCCGTTGTTATCGTGTGTGGGTGTTGTTTGTGAGTTTGACATGTTTTTTCCTGAAAACAAAAACACTTACAAGAGAAAGCATAAAATAGTGTGTATTATCAGAATCAATATTGAATAATTACTATTATCCTTAGCCCCACGGTGGGCACCAGACTATTTACCCAGAAATTTGGATAACAATTTAACTTATATTGTGGTTTTAAGGATATGTGATATCAGTCAGCACTAATTGATAAATATGAAGATAAATGGCAGAATTGAATTATAAGTAAAACAAACCAGCGTTCAGACAGAACTTCAGCCCTCGAGTCTAAGTACTCTCGAACTGATAAGTGCAAGAACAGTAGGAAAATAAAGTAAATTGATGAACGATAATGTAAGTGAGAAAGAAATAATTGTATTTCTTTAATCTCTGTGAATAATGATTCCTTACAAATGATTAGAACCCCCCTTTATATGGTAGAGGAATTCTACTTATGGTATAACTCTAATTACAGAAAGACATCACATAATTAGCTAATTAACCGCTTTTGATTTGATCAGTTTCGATATTTACGCCGTGATCCTCGACCAGTCACGAATATCTAGCTCTTCCGTTATTAGGCTATCTCTAATGTCACTCGGTGACTGTCTTTCTTGGCTTCGACTGTTGCCAACCTCAGCCTCAAACTCGATGCCTCCGTTTCATTATTTAGTCGAAACCGACCTTCGATACAATATTCCGGTATCGATCAAATAGTAAAATCGGGTGGCCCCGATTTCAGCTGTATACACCCATATTAGTGAATATATAATTTTATAAAAGATCGTATAATATTAGACAATAATATGTTTGTACTAAAAAATGTAAGTTCCTGAAAATGATGAATATTGATCCTATTAGTTGGCTTAATAAATAAAAAAATATGTTTATTGTGAATTTTGGTGTTTCACCAATGACACATTATCCGAGTAACTTTTCTCTTTCTCTCCCCTCCTCCTTCTTTCTCTCTATCTCTTCTATATTTTTAACTTTTTTTTTGTTATTTATTTTGATTGTTGAGTATAGTCTTAAAGTATTATATAAAATAATTAATAAAAAGAAAATCGTTACTTGAGGAGATAAGAGAGTTCAAAGATAATATCGAATGAGTTATACTCATGTTATAGTCCAAAAAAATTACGGTCATGTTACATTATTCAAATAAGAAAATAATTTATATAAAATAAAATCTTGATTTCTCTTAGCCTAAATATCAAGACTTCCAACATAAACAAATAATTTTAATAATTTATTCAAGTTGTAAGATTTCTCTTGAATCTTAATAATTTTTGTTTTCACTTGCCAAAGAGAGGTTAGGAAAAATTGAAATGGCATCAGGGCTAGACACTCATTAAATACTCTTAGATTATATGTGGGCTCTTGTCCTATGAAGCTTCTGCCTCAAGCGCCTGCGGCATATGCTTTGTATTCACCTAACGTCTTGTGCACGAGATCGTCAAAAAGTTATTTCACAATCGATGTAATATCGTATGTAGACTACCAAAATTAATTAATAACCATTTAACTCATCAAAAGCTCCATTCATTAATCATGATTCAGGAGTTGTGATCAAACACTAATATCATGCTATAAAAGTGAATTTAGTTTCATCCAAAATTCGCCAGGTTTTAATTTTTGATAGATTTTCCTTATTTAATTCTTTATATTTTTCTCTTCAAATTTTGTTTTTTTTAAACTTTATTTCGTTTGATAATAATATTCTTTTCATTTTTGGGTTATGAAACTTTTTTAATAACTAGTGTTAGTAGTAATAATTTGCAAACAACTATATTTAGTTGTCACGATCTAGAATTCCTACATTCGGAACTGTGATGGCGCCTAATATTTCACTTGCTAGGCAAGCTAACGTTAGAGGATCTTTAAGACGATTTTTAATCAATTCAAATAAGTAAAACCAATTAAACTGAAATGAAACTAAAACGGAGTACAAAATGACAGAAAAAGCAACAATATCTAAGCACAACTCGGATCTGGAGTCACAAGTTCACGAGCTTCTAGACTCTATACAAATAAAGTTTGAAATAAATACAACTGTCCCGAATGAAAATAACAGTAAATAAGGGAAATGGAAGGGGATTTCAAGGTCTACAGATGTTAGTAGATCTACTTGGAATCTCCAAATTCTAATCCGACCTGATGTACCTCACGTACAACTATGACCAGTGGTGAAACCACATGGTCATAAGTGTGGTCAACTGACCAACCTTCGTCAAAATATTGCCCTGTTTACATAGGTAAAATATTATATTTTAGAGGTATATAACACATAATAAACACCCTTTATCGGGGAGTTTTTTCACTGCTTGTAAATTTCAACACTTTGGAAAATTCCTAGCACCACCAGTGGCTGGGACCAGTACCAAAATCTGCATAAGAAGTACAAAGTGCAGTATGAGTACAACCAATCCAATGTACTCTGTAAGTGTCGAGCCTAACCTCGACGAGGTAGTGGTGAGGCTGTGACAGGATAGCCACGTAAATAAACCTGTACAGACGGAAATATACATACAACATAACAACGAATAAAGAAGTAAAAAGTACTATTGGTCAGCCCAAATGACATGACAAGAAACTCATAGTGACCATATCTGGTCCCAAAGGCAGTCTTCGTGATGTCCGGCCCCCGGATCTTCAACTGATGATAGCCAGAACGCAACTGAATCTTGGAAAATACCCTGGTCCCTTGTAACTGGTCAAATAAATCAACAATGCGAGACAGAGGATACTTGTTTTGCACTGTAACCTTGTTCAACTACCGATAATCAATCACATACGCATAGATCCATCATTTTTCTTCACAAATAATACCGGAGCACCCCAAGGTGATACACTGGGCCTGATGAAACCCTTATCAAGAAACTTCTGCAACTGCTCCTTCAACTCATTTAACTCAAGAGGAGCCATACAATAGGGAGGAATAGAAATGGGATGAGTGCCCGACAACAAATTAATGTCGAAATCAATATCTCTATCAGCCGGCATATCCGGAAGATCACCTGGAAATACATCAGGGAAGTCCCTCACTACTGGGACTGGCTCAACTGTAGGGTTATCAACACTGACATCTCTCACATAGGCCAAATACGCGTCACGCCCCTTTTCAACCATCCACTGAGTTTTTAGGAAAGAAATGACCCTATGGGGAGTATACTCTAAGGTACCTCTCTACTCTAATCTCGGTAAGAATGGCATAGCCAACATCACGGTCTTAGCGTGAAAATAAAGAAGAATAAGTAGATCCTGGGTCAAATAATACCGATGCATCCCTATGACAGACATGGACAATACCTATGATGACTGAATCTGAAGCGACGTCCTCTGAACGGGCTGGAAGGGCATATTACCTGGCTTGGTCTCCCCTTCTAGGGCTACCTCGACCTCCCCGACCTCTACCTCGAGTTGTCTTAGAAGATGGGGCAGTAGTTGGGGCTGGAAGAATACCTGGTGGAGCACGTGATCCGGATAAGTCTATGAAGATGCACCCGTCCTAGCTCTGGGAAATCTCTAACCATGTGACAAGTGTCACCACACTCAAAACAACCCCTCGGAGGACGTGGTGGCTGAGACTGGCTCGAAACTGGCCTACTGGACTGGCCGGTAATAACACCTCCAGTAGGAGGCATACTAGATACTGGCGGTGCATAATAGGGCTCATGAGGTCTAGTAGGAGCTGGAATACCACTGGCTGCTGGAAGAGCTGAATGAATAGGGTGACTCACAAAACCCCTACCATAGCGTGTTGCTGGTGCACGATCTCCCGAATAATGACTAGTCTCTCGAGACCTCTTGGCCACTCTCTCCTCTCTGTCCCGAGAAAACATGCCTTCTACCCTCCTGTAAATTCTCACTGCCTGCTGATAAGTGATATCCATCTCTAACTCTCTGTCCATACTGGTTCGAATACTGGGGTGGAGTCCCTCGATGAAGCGACGAACCCTCTATCTGATCGTGAAAACCAAAGACGGTGCATGACGAGCTAACTCGTTGAAACAGACTGCATACTCCGACACAGTCATGGTACCCTAGAGTAGCTGCTCAAACTCTGCGAGCCAAGCATCCCTGAGGCTTTGAGGGACATACTCTCGTAGAAACATCTCTGAAAAGCTGAGCCAAAGTAAGTGAAGCTGCCTCGTCTGGGCTACTCAGCTCATAGGCACGCCACCACTTATATGCCGCTCCCCTCTGCTGGAAAGTGGTGAAAGAAACCCCACTCGTCTCCACAATGCCCATAGTGTGGAGAATACGACGAAACTCCTCAATAAAACCCAGAGGGTAATCTGAAGCTAGTTCGATGAAAGTAGGTGTGTGGTACTTCTTGTACCTCTCAGGCCAGAGTTGCTCTGCCTCAGAAGCAGCTACCCTGACCTCATGTTGATCCAGAACCACAAGGGGTATAAGGATATACTCTAGGTCCTGATCCACCTAGACCTTCTGCTCAGGAGTGCGGGCTGCGGGAGTCTGTGCCCCTCCCCTGACTTGAGATGTCGCTGGGGCTATCGAGAGTAGCCCAGCCAGATTCAGAGCGCTGAACATGCTCATGAACTGAGACAGAGTCTCCTGGAGGGTTGGAGTAGCGATTAGGACCTCCTGAGCCGGCCCTCCAGCTGGAGCTGTTGTGGGCTTCTCTGTCGCTGCTTTCGGAGGTGCTGGCGCTGCATCGTGTGCTCGTTCTCTACACCCCGCCCCTGCCTCTAGCGGCTCTGATTGGGGGCTCGGGTGCTTGATCGTCGGTCTTCTGGTACGGGTCCTCACCATCTGTTAGAAAGAATAGAATAGAGTTTTAGAATTTTGATGTCAATAACTCGCACGACAAGGAAATCCAAGGAATATGATCGTTCTTAACAGTTACATAACTTCCCAAAGATAGATACGTACGTCTCCATACCAATCCGTGAGACTCTAATTAACCAGCTTGTGACTTGTGACTCCTATGAACTTGGCTCTGATACCAAGTTGTCACGACCCAATTTCCCCTCCGAAAAGTATCGTGACGACACCTAGTCTCTACGACTAGGTAAGCCTAATTTGTGGATAAAAACTTAATTAAAAATACGATAAATAAAGAAATAAAGGACAAAATCTGAATAATCATAACGATGCCGCTTGGCATGTACAAAATAAAATTCCCAAAGACCCGGATTGTCACAATATAGTCACAAGCTTCTACGCTACTGTAGCTCTAAACAAAATTGGAAAGTACATAGGGAAAATCTCTATAAGACAGAATAGAAGGGGGCTCAGAGGAATCTGCGGACGCGGCACAAATACCTTGCGGTCTCCTGAAAACAGCAAAACAACTAGCCACGTGACTGATAACTCGTACCTGGATCTGCACACGAAAAACATGAGCAGGAAAGGGCATGAGTACACCACATTTGGTACCCGGTAAGTGCCAAGCCTAACCCAAGTCAAGTAGTGACGAGGTCAGGTTAAGGCTCTACTGAATTAAATAAAATTAATGTAAAGGAGTACAAAAGATAAGTAATTTGTACAATGAACTGTTAAATAAAGTATTCGAAAACTTAACAGTAAAGAGATCCCTCGGCTCCGAACAAGGTAACACAATATGGAATCTCCCGAAATACATCTGTAGTCCCAAAATAAATATGCAGTGCATGGGGATCTACCGGAATACGTCTGTAGTTCCAATTTAAATATGCAATACACGGGGATCTCCCAGAATACGTCAGTAGCCCCAATTTAAATATGCAGTACATGTGGATCTCCCGGAATACATTCGTAGTCCCAATTTAAATATGCGATGCAAAATGAATGACATATAAGACATCAATTTAAACATTTCATCTAATCGCAGGTAGAGAAAAACAATAAGCTAACTAGGCATGGCGCACATAGTGTCAGATAGGAAATTAAATATTAAACAAGTAAGCATGCTTTCCTAATCTAAGTTAAAATATTTAACACTTTAAACCAATGTAATAAGAGAAAAACAATTTATAGTTTTCGGAGAAAATGAGATTTTTGCAATAATGGCCCGTGTACGTGCTCGTCACCTCACGTACACGGATCCCACACAACAATTAATGTCAAAACATCCTAAGGGGAACGCCCCAACACAGAGTTAGGCAAGCCACATACCTCGACTGCTCAAATAAACTCGATACCGCGCTCTTGCCATGAGTACTCGACTCCAAATGGCCCAAATATATTCAAGTTAGCTGCATAATGTAAATATAACTTTAAGTAACTAATTTAACTTATCAATTCAAAGCTAAAACACGAAATTAGGAAAATCGCCCCAAAAACCGTCCCCCGGGACTACGTCTCGGTATCGAGTAAAAATCACAAATTCCGAACACCCATTCACTCACGAGTCTAACCATACAAAATTTATTCAAATCCGATACCAAATTCTCGATCAAAACCCCAAAATTTGACTTAGGAACTTTTCTCAATTTCCTCTAATTTTCACCCCAAATTCGAAATTAAATGATAAAAATAAGCAGAGATTAGCGGGAATTAATCAAAATCGAGTAAGAATAACTTACCCCAAACACCCACGTGAAAATCCTTCCAAGATCGCCTAATCCCGAGCTCTCAACTTCAAATTGTGAAAAAATGACTTAAACCCTCATTTTTGAACATTTAATTCTGCCCAGATTTCCCTTAATCGCGATCGCGGAAAGTACACATGCGATCACGAAGAGTAAACTTCGTTGCCTCACTTTTGACTCTACGCGATCGCGACAAGACCCACGCGAACGCGATGCTTTGATTCCACTGACTTACGCGATCATGACTCATCTCATGTGACCGCGAAGGGTTAAAAACCCAGCTTACCTTTCCGCCTTATACTTCTACGCGTACGCAACCTGGTCCACTCGTTCGCGATAACTAATCTGCCTACCCTAAATCGCGTTACATTCTACACGATCGCGAAGCATAACCTGACTGGCCTCCAATTTGCTCTACGCGATCGCAGAATCCTTCACACGATCTCGATGAAGAAACACCAGTTGCACTCACACCAGCAAAACAACAATAACCCCAAGTCCAAAAATGACCTGTTGAGCATCCAAAACACACCCGAGGCCCCCGGGACCTCAACCAAACCCCTTGACCAATCCTATAACCTCATTCGAACTTAGCCAAGCCTTCACACCACATCACATAACACCAAAAACAAGAATTAAACATGAATTCAAGCCTAAGAACTTTGCATTTTTTCAAAGACCGCAAACGATGCCGAAACACGTCAAAACTAGTCCGAATAACTTCAAATTTGACACACATGTCACAAATGACACTACGGACCTACAACCACTTCCAAAAATTCCATTTCGAGACCGATATCAAAATTTCACCTATCGGCTGAAACCGCCGAAATTCTAACTTTCGCCAATTCAAGCCTAAATCTACTACAAACCTCAAAAACACATTCCGGACACGCTTCTAACCCTAAAATCAATAAACGGAGCTAATGGAGTCGATGAAATTCTATTCCGGATTTGTCTTCACACAGTTCCGACTATAGTCCGATTTCTAAGGCTTAAACTCATAATTAGGGACTATGTGTCCTAAAACTCTCCGAATTCCATACATGAGCCGGATGGCCGTGATACTTCCTGAGCTTAGCTAGGTGGAATACCGGATGAACTCCTTCTAGACTGGGAGGCAAGGCAAGCTCATAAGCAACCTCCCCAACATGCCACAATATCTCAAAATGGCCAATGAACCTCGGACTCTGCTTACCCTTCTTCCCAAACCTCATGACGCCTTTCATACGCAATACCCGAAGCAAAACCGATCACTAATCATAAATGCCAAATCACGAACCTTCCGGTCCGCATAACTCTTCTGCCTGGACTGGGCTGCACGAAGCCTCTCCTGAATCACCTTTACCTTATCCAGGGCATCCTGGACCAGATATGTACCCAAAAATCGGGCCTCGCCCGACTCAAACCATCCTACTGGGATCGACACCGCCTACCGTACAAAGCCTTATACGGTGCCATATGAATGGCAAGTTTTGGTCACATGACCTCCAAACTCCATCACACAGGCACAAAGCATATCCTTAAGAATCTGAATCGTGTGCTCCGACTGCCTGTTCGTCTGAGGGTGAAAGGGTGTACTCAACTCCACCCTGGTACCCAACTCCTGCTGATTAGCTCTCTAGAACCGTGATGTGAACTGTGTACCTCTGTCTGAAATGATAAATACTGGAATACTATGAAGGCGGACAATATCAGCCAACCTCTCTGAGGAGTATGTTGTCAACATTGGAATGAAATGGGCTGACTTGGTCAACCGATCCATGATCACCCAAATAGCATGGGACATTCTCAAAGTTTGAGGAAGTCCAACCACAAAGTCCATGGTGATCCGCTCCCACTTCCACTCTGGAAGCTCAATCTGCTGAAACAATCCTCCCGGCCTCTGATGCTCATATTTAACTTGCTGACACTAAAGACACTTGGCCACGAATCCAAATATATACTTTTTCATCCTTCTCCACCAATAGTGTTGTCTTAGGTTTTGGTACATCTTCGCGACACCCGGATGAATGGAGTACCGCGAGCTATGGGTCTCCTCAAGAATAAGCTCCCGAAGCCCATCCACATTAGGCACACAGATCCGACCTTGCATCCTCATCACGCCATTATCATCTATAGTTACGTCCCTGTCATCACATCGTCGGACCCTGTCCTAAAGAACCAGAACTTGGGGATCATCATATTGACGCTCTCTGATGCGATCATAAAGAGAAGACCAAGCAACCACACAAGCTAATACCCGGAAAGGCTATGAAATATCCAATCTCACAAACTGACTGGCTAAGGCCTGAACATCCAAGGCTAAGGGCCTCTCAATTGCCGGAAGATATGTCAAACTCCCCAAACTCTTCGCCCGGTGACTCAAGGCGTCATCCACCACATTGGCCTTCCCTGGTGGTATAATATAGTGATGTCATAGTCCTTGAGAAGCTCCAACCACCTCCGCTAGTACAGATTAAGGTCCTTCTGCATGAACTAGTGTTGTAAACTCCGGTGATCAGTATAAATCTCACAGGGAACACCATACAAATAATGACGCCAGATCTTCAGGGCATGAACAATAGATTCCAACTTAAGGTCATGAACCATATAGTTCTTCTCATGCACCTTCAACTATCTAGACGCATAGGCAATCACCCTACCGTCCTGCATTAATACTACTCCAAGGCCAATCCTTGAGGAATCACAATAAACTGTATAAGAACCTGAACCTATGGGAAATACCAACACTAGAGCTATAGTCAAGGATGTCTTAAGCTTCTGAAAGATCTCCTCACACTCCTCAGTCCACCTGAGCACCCTTCTGGGTCAGCCTGGTCATAGGTGCTGCAATAGATGAAAATCCCTCTACAAAGCGACGATAGTACCCTGCCAAACTAAGAAAATTGTGGATTTTCGTAGATGATGACGGCCTAGGCCAACTCCGCACCGCCTCCATCTTCGTCGTATCCACCTTGATCCCATCACAGGACACCAAGTGGCCTAAGAATGCCACTGAATCAAGCCAGATATCACACTTAAAAATTTTTGCATACAATTTCTTCTCTCTCAGAGTTTGAAGCATGGTCATCAAGTGATGCTCATGATTTTCCCGAGACCGGGAATACACCCGAATGTCGTCAATGAAAACAATGATGAAGAAATCAAGATAAGGCTGGAACACACTGTGTATCAAATGCATAATGGCTACCGGAGCATTGTTCAACCCAAATGACATGATAAGAAACCCATAGTGACCATATCTGGTCCTGAAGGCAGTCTTCGGGATGTCAGGCTCCCTAATCTTCAACTGATGATAGCTAGAAGGCAAGTGAATCTTAGAAAATACCCTGGCACCCTGTAACTGGTCAAATAAATCATCAATGCAAGGCATAGGATACTTGTTCTTTACTGTAACCTTGTTCAGCTTCCGATAATCAATATACATACGCATAAACCCATCATTTTTCTTCACAAATAATACCGAAGCACCCCTAGGTGATACACTGGTCCTGATGAAATCCTTAACAAGTACCTCATGTGCCTACTACTTCAACTCCTTCAACTCAGGAGGAGACATACGATAGGGGGGAATAGAAATGAACTGAGTGCCCGACAACAAATTCATGTCGAAATCAATATCTCTATCGGCCGGAATATCCAAAAGATCACCTGGAAATACATCAGGGAAGTCCCTCACTACTGGAACTGGCTCAACTGGAGGGTTATTAACACTGCCATCTCTCACATAGGCCAAATATGATGACCAGTGCCTGGCATAGCCAGCATCACGGTCTTAGCGGGACAATCAAGAATAGAATAATGGGGATACAACCAATCCATTCCAAAGAGAACATTGAAGTCTACCATACTGAGCAATAAATAATCGGCCCAGGTCCCAAAAACACTAATAACAATCAAACACGACCGATATACATGGTCCATAACAAGAGAATCTCCCACGGGCATAGATACATAAATAAGGGAACTCAAAGAATCCCGAGTTATCCCTAAATGCGAAGTAAAATAAGAAGAAACATAAGAATAAGTAGAGCCTAGGTCAAATAATACCGATGCATCCCTATGACATACATGGACAATACCTATGATGACTGAATCTGAAGCGACGACCGCTGAACGGTCTGGAAGGGCATATTACCTAGCCTGGTCTGCCCCTCTAGGGCGACCTCGACCTCCCCGACCTCTACCTCGAGTTGTCTTAGAAGGTGGGGCAGTAGCTAGGGCTGGAAGAATACCCGATGGAGCACATGGAGCCTGATAAGTCTTTGAAGATGCACCCCTCCTAGCTCAGGGGAAATCTCTAACCATGTGACGAGTGTCACCACACTCAAAACAACCCCTCGGAGGACGTGGTGGCTGAGACTGGCTCGAAACTGGCCTATTGGATTGGCCGGTAATAACACCTCGAGCAGGAGGCATACTAGATACTAGCGGTGCATAATAGGGCTCCTAAGGTCTAGTAGGAGCTGGAATACCACTGGCTGCTGGAAGAGCTGAATGAACAGGGTGACTCACAAAACTCCTACCATAGCGTGTTGCTGGTGCACGATCTCCCAAATAATGACTAGTCTCTCGAGACCTCTTGGCCTCTCTCTCCTCTCCGTCCAGAGCAAACATGCCTTCTACCCTCTTGTAAATACTCACTGCATGCTGATAAGTGATATCCATGTCTAACTCTCTTTCCATACTGGTCCAAATACTGGGGTGGAGTCCCTCGATGAAGCGATGAAGCCTCTATCTTATCGTGGAAACCAAAGACGGTGCATGATGAGCTAACTCGTTGAAGCGGACTGCATACTCCGACATAGTAATGGTACCCTGGTGCAACTGCTCAAACTCTGCGCACCAAGAATCCCTGAGGCTCTGAGGGACATACACTGGTAGAAATATCTCTGAAAACTGAGTCCAAGTAGAGGAAGCTACCTCGTCTGGGATACTCTACTCATAGGCACGCCACCAATGATATGCCTCTCCCCTCAGCTGGAAAATGGTGAAAGATACCCCACTTGTCTCCACAATGCCCATAGTTCGGAGAATACGATGACACTCCTCTATAAAACCTGGAGTGTCATCCGAAGATAGTTCGCTGAAAGTAGGTGTGTGGTACTTCTTGTACCTTTCAAGTAAGAGCTGCTCTGCCTCAGAAGCAGCTACCCTGGCCTCATGCTGAGCCAGAACCACAGAGGGTATAGGGATATACTCAAGGTCCTGATCCACCTGGACCTTCTGCTCAGGAGTGCGGACTGCGGGAGTCTGTGCCCCTCCCCTACCTGAGATGTGGTTGGGGCTATCGGGAGTAGCCCAGCCTGAGTCATAGTGCTGAACATGGTCATGATTTGAGCCAGAGTCTCCTGGAGGGCTGCAGTAGCAATAGGGAACTCCTGAGCCGGCCCTCCAGCCGGAGTTGCTGTGGGCTCCTCCGTCGGTGCTCTCGCAGGTGCTCGCGCCGCATCGTGTGCTCGTTCTCTACCCCCCGCTCTTGCCTCTAGCGGCTGCGACTGGGGGCTCGGGTGCTTGATCGTCGGTCCTCCTGGTACGGGTCCTCACCATCTGTTAGAAAGAATAGAATAGAGTTTTAGAATTTTAATGTCAATACCTCGCACAACAAGGAAATCTAAGGAATATGATGGTTCTTAACAGTTACATAGCCTCCCGAAGATAGATACGTATGTCTCCGTACCGATCCGTGAGACTCTAATAAACCGGCTTATGACTCCTATGAACCTGGCTCTGATACCAAGTTGTCACGACCCAATTTACACTCCGAAAGGTATCATGATGGTACCTAGTCTCTACGACTAGGTATGCCTAATTTGCGGATAAAACTTAATTAAAAATACAATAAATAAAGAAATAAAGGACAAAATCTGAAAAATCATAACGATGCCGCTCAGCATGTACAAAATGTAATTCCCAATGACCCGTATTGTCACAATATAGTCACAAGCTTCTACGCTACTGTAGCTCTAAACAAAACTAGAAAGTACATAGGAAAAATCTCTATAAGATAGAATAGAAGGGGGCTTGGAGGAATCTGCGGACGCGGCAGAAATATCTTGCGGTCTCCTAAAAGCAACAACAACAACTAGCTACGTGACTGATAACTCGTTCCTAGATCTGCACATGAAAAACTTGCGCAGGAAAGGACATGAGTACACAACACTTGGTACCCGGTAAGTGGCAAGACTAACCCCTATCAAGTAGTCACGAGGTCAGATTAAAGCTCTACTAGATTAAATAAAATCAATGTAAAGCAGTACGAAAGATAAGTAATTTCTACAGTGAATAGTTAAATAAAGTATTTGAAAACTTAACAGTAAAGAGAGCCCTCAGCTCCGAACAAGGTAACACAAGGTGGAATCTCCCGGGATAGCGTCCCATAGTTCATTATGATTATGCAGCAAAATAGGATCTCCCGGAATACGTCTGTAGTCCTAAAATAAATATGCAGTGCTGGGGGATTGTCGCGCCCCCTTTTTCCCTCTCCTTTCGGATCGGCCAGGGTGTTTAACTTTTTTGGGACAACTCATTTCTTTTTAGGATAAGGGTTGTGAAGGATTTTAAGAGTAGCCACCTAACGATTTTTAAGGTGCGTTACGACACCTATTAAAGGTCATTAATTGTACAATCAGAGATTGGGTAAGGGCTTGAAATTACTTCAAGGGGAAGGTGTTAGGCACCCCTCAAAGTCCACAACTGTGGTTCCTGGCCAAACGAACTTTGTGAATTAAACAAGTAGGAAATAGGCAGTTAAAGCATACACATGTAACTAAATGAAGGTTTGAAAAGATTTACAGTCTAAGCACATATATATGATAAACGTTTTAAAAGATTCACAATCTAAGCACACATATGTAAAGGATAAGGGGGGATCCTAAGTTGTTTATCCTATAGGATCACATCGATGAAATGCCCGGTAATCACTCCTCGATGAGGGGCTATACGTGGCATTAGAGCATTGGTCATCATATTCCTTTCTACCCTTTTTCCCACCCCTTAGCGGTTATCAAGGGAGTTTTATTTAACAAACTCCAAGCGTGTTGTTACCTGTCCCTTTCTTGTGGTCCTGGAGGAGTTTAAGACCTCTAGATATAGGTAGTTCTAGAAACAACCCTAAGGTTTTAAAAGGATAAAATTCTAGGCGACATGCAAGAACAAGTAGGACTAATCAGATAAATGCAAGAAAGCAATTATGAGGCTCAAATTTACCTCCGCAGATAATGCACATTACAAAACGTCTCAAACACAAACAAAAGGCAGAATCCTAAACATGATATCTAAGTAAGGCGCTAAAGCACAGAAATACGTGACACTATTTTTTTTACAAACTCAACAACGGGGTCCTAATAAATTGCCTACTGATTTTTCAAACGTGTGAGTCTTTAAGCAGTAAAGACAATAAAAAAGAACAATTTTTCCAGTTTTATAGAAGTTGATACCTAAAGCTTGCATAGGCGTGGAATTGTGTATAATAATTATCAGAATCATTAAACAATTCAGAAGATGTCTTACCTAAAAGCATGTTGTTCTAGGAATCTAAGAATGTAAAGATAATTACCAGTTTTATTTTAATTAGGACAATTATACGTGAGGCTCTTTTAGACCTTTTCATGAACCAGAAATTAAAACTGGGCGTCTTAAACAAACAGAGTCCTAGAGTATGGTATCTAATATGCGCATAGGAATGGTAGAATTGTTAAGACATAACTCAAAATGCACAGAACTCCTAAGGCATGTTTTCATAATGAACATAAGAGTTACAGAATCATTAAAGCATGATTTCTAAGTGCACACATGAGCAACCATTTTTATAGTTATCATAGGAGCAGAATCTCTAAGTGATAAACATAACATAGATTGGGAACATGTTGTACGTTAAACTAGTAAACGTAAAATCCCTTAAGACATGGCATCTAATGCATATTTGGCATGGTTTGGATGAATGTGGTGGTCCAAAAACATGGGTCCTTATGCAGATAGGAATAATGTATAGCCTAAGACATGTTTTTCTACCCCATTACATTAGCAGAACTATATACCTACCCACCCTATTTCACTAGCAATCCCCAATATTTGTTTACAATAATTATTACAAACCAACTGAATAAATTGCATAAATAAGTAAAAAAAGAAGAAGAAGTTAAGCTATAGGGAGCCTGAAGCAGGCCCAAATGTATCCTGAAGATACCAAACTTTCCATAACCTCAAATGCCAAAAGTCTCATAGCCAATCCTCATGTCCGAGTGTATCAGAGTTCCCTAAGGACCTCAAGGATCCCGGGCAGTGCTCACACCTAGGTTTCATGACAGGAACTGAGTAAGTGCAGTGTGGAAGGGCCAGCCCCAGTGTATCAAAGTTCAGAGGGATGTTCCATGGATCCCAAATCAGTCACACATTGGAGGGGCAGAACCTAAGGACCTAAGAGTAGAGCGAGAGTGCTTGAGATAGTTTTGAAAGAGTTCAGAGGTATTGGGCATTGGGGACATATACAACACACAAAATGGACACATAAAAAACATAAGCATAGAAGTCTCTTAAGAGTTCATGGGATTAGGGGATAGCTCAAAACATGGCACATGCATATGAATTTTAGAACTGACAATTAGGATATAGTTACACTAAACAGAATTTAGCATAGAATCAGCCAACCCAGGGTAACAAATTGCTTTGCAAAGGAAAGTTCTTATTAGAAACCAGACAAGAATAAATAGAGCAGAGTTAGGCTGGGACATGCTATAAAGGGAATAAACTAGTTCATAAACATGCTGATCCTAAGTTGAATTAAGGCAGAACATGTTGAGAAGTTTCAGAATATCAGTAAATGATAGCAGTAAGAGAAGTCATAAATGTTTGAAGCTTGGATTTAAATCAGAACATACCAGTTGGGGAGAGTAAAAACAAAGTGAAGAGCAATAGAATGCAATAGCTAGCCTTGGCTTATAGCCTGCTAGTTCAGTAATAGTAGCAAGTAACAAGAGAGAGAGCAGAAAAGATTTAAGTATGAGAGAGAGTTGTGAACTAATGTGTTCGTGTGTAGAATAATGTCTAAGGAGAGTATAAGATAGCATATATATATATATAGTAGTTTGAAAGCTCGGTAAATAAGGTAAAAATCATATTGTCCAGTAATTGTAGAACTTAGAATCAATTAAAATAAAGGCGATATGGCCTCCTGGCCACTTGAACTTACATCGTTTTTAAAAGCCAATACACTAACTTACAAGTTTCCCATTTGAACACTCAAACTAGTGATACCCTTGAATAATAAACATGTTGGACCATTGACCCTCCGCGTGTGTATCACACTTCTGCTAACGTGTCCATCCGGTCAGCTAATGTGTCCGCCCAGTCATCTAATGTGTCTGCCCAGTCAGCACTCAACCAATTAAAACATGACACATCAGAGGCGGGAAAATAAACCCCCATCGATTGGGGTCCCCCTTCATTTAGTCTGTATTCACCTGACATACCCCATTTTCCATCTCTCTCTAAAACACACTCCTCTCCTTAAACCTAGGTTAGTAATCACTCGATCTTCTTCACAAATTAATCAAAATCGCTATAAAACAAATTGATTGGGATCCCCCTCATTTATTCAAAAAGTTCGTGTATTGTTTGGTCAGAAATTTCCATTCCAGTCACGTGTTAGCCCTTGAAGGTTAGTTTCTTTGTTTTGATATTGTTTTTTGTTTTTTCGTGTAATTTCTTCTGAAAAAAAGTGGGTAATAGTTGATTTTCAAAGCTATTTTCGTTTGCATGTATCATCTGTTGTTTTGAGATTAATATTAGGGTTTTGGGTAAACAGTCAAATATGGCCTATATTTTAAGGGTTTTGTCATTTTCAAGACTGATTTGGCATTTGGGGTTAAAAAATAGGGATTGTGTCCGCATGCACAATTGGGGGATTTTATATTAGGGTTTTCGTGTAACTCAGTTTCATATATACTTTATTTTTGGGGCTTTGTTGTATTCACGAGTGATATGGCATTTTGGCTTTAAAAACTAGGGCTTTTGTCTGCTTTCACTTTATTTTAGGTCTTTTGCCTTGTCTTTGTCTTGTCCCCCACTTTCTTAAAGTTTATCACTTTTTAGGGTTAAATATATCTGACTTGGGCCCCTTCTTTTGGCAGAATTCAATGGGTGATATCTACGTGAAATTACAATTTCATCATTTGGGGTGGTTAGTGGCTGACCCGGTTATGAGGTATGTTCATGGACAAACTTGGCCATCTATTGTTCAAGTTGACATAGATGAATTGCATATATTACAATTCCATGAATGGGCTAAGGATATGGGGTACTTAACAGTAGAAAAATATGCATGTAAAATTAACCTAAAAGGAGAATTAGATTTCTCAAATATGATGCTGATGTTTTAGCTTTGTGTAATGACCTGAAGGATGGGGATTTTATTGATGTGTATTTATGTCACGCAATTAATACACCTTGTGTTGATGTAGACATAGATGAAATGTTAGCTAGTGGTGGTTTAAATGTGGAGCCCAATTATGTTCAGCCACATGGCTTTAATGAAATGCCACATGGGCAAACAACTGATGCTAATGCTAGGGCAACAAACTCACCTACTAATGCTAGGGCAACTCCCTCACCTAACAATGATATAAATAGGGGTAACACTCATGGGAAGGGTAAAGAGAGGGTTGTTGTAGGGTCTTCTGATGTAGAGTCTTCTGATACAGAAGACTCTACTGACTATGAGGGTGAGTTCTATAGCTTTCATTTAGCTACTGATTCTGAGGGTGATGTTGAGGGTGCTGATGAGGGTGATGAGGTAAGTACTGAGAGTGAGGATAAGGATTATAAGGGTATATCTGAAGATGATGATGATGATGATGATACAGATGAGTCATTGTATGGTTCTGATGAGGATATTAATGGAGAGACAAGTGACTTAGAGCCTGAAGGGGTTGCTGCTAGACAAGCTAAAGTGAATCAAGCTAAAGTGAATTCAAAGAGTAGTAAACTAAGGTCTGAAGATGTTAATACTACTGATGAGATACCTAGTGGACCTGTAGGTATAGACCCTGGTTTTGAAGACATGTATAAAGATAAGCATTCCAAATATGCTGGAAAGTTGGGAGGGGATGAGTAGTATTTGGACAGTTCAGATCCAGGTAGTGAGGATAAGGAAGTTGAAGAAGATGGGGTGCATAACCCTCAACCAAGAAGATACAGCATCAGGGTATACTTTGATCCTGCTTGTAAAAAAATCTGTTTCCAGTTGGAAATGGTGTTTGAAAGTGTGAAGCAGTTCAGATCTGCCTTGCAAGATTATGCTGTTCAAAGAAGAGTTCAAATTAAGTTGAGGCCTAATGAGCAACATAGGGTTAGGGAAAAGTGTGTGAACTCAACAAGATGTAGATGGCATATTTTGGGAAGTTTGGAGAGACATACAGGAAACTTCATTGTTAGTAGCTACTATCCTGTTCATAAGTGTTTTAGAGCTACCAGAAACAAGATGGCTAATACAGCATGGGTAGCTAAACATTTCAAGGACAAGATTATCAACCAACCTGACATAAAGCTTAGGCAGTTACAGGATTTGATTAGGATAAAGTATGGTGTGTATGTTGGGAAATCTATATGTGCAAGGGCTAAACATCAGGTCATGGGGCAGTATCTTGGTGATTACAAGAAAGAGTTTGCTAGGATATATGATTATGCTGACATGTTGAGGCCTACAAATCCTGGCAGCACTGTTGTTGTGAAGACTTCAAAGGAGACAATACCTGGTAAAGAGGTTTTTGTGGGTATGTATATTTGTCTACATGCTTGCAAAGTAGGTTGGTTGGAAGGGTGTAGAAATGTTATTGGCTTTGATGGAGCATTTCTGAAGGGTGTGTGTCAGGGTGAGCTATTATCCTGCATTGGTAAAGATGGTAACAACCAAATGTACCATGTTGCTTGGGCAGTGATTGAAAAGGAGACAAAGCACACATGGTCATGGTTTTTTAGGTGCCTAATGCATGATCTGCAGCTCACAGAATCCCAAGGTGAAGGGTTGACCATCTATCTGATATGCAGAAGGTATATTCTTCACTCTTAACTTTTTCTGTTTCTCTTGTTAAGACAAGGATTTTCTATTTCTGACCATCATTTCTGGTATTAAAACTGTTTCTGTTGTTAAGACAAGGATTTTCTATTTCTGATTCTGATTCTGTTTCTGTTTCTGGTATTATTCTAACTATTTTTCTGATTCTTTTGTTGCTTAAGGGACTTGTTACATCTGTTTCTGATTTGCTGCCAAATGCTGAACATAGAATATGTGCAAGACACATATGGAGCAACTGGAAACAAAAGTGGAAAGGAGAGGAAAGAAGGAAGAAGTTCTGGGCATGTGCAAGGGCTTCTTTTGAAGCATATCTGAAGGCTATGTTGGATGAATTGGCAGAATTAGGGGATGGAAATATCATTGAGGATCTACTAAGATACCCTAAACAAAGTTGGTGAAGAGCATTCTTCAAAGATTGGAGAAAAAGTGATTCTGTGGAGAACAACATGTGTGAGACCTTCAACAGTTGGATATTGTTTGCTAGACACAAGTCTATCATAACCATGTTAGAAGATATTAGAGTCAAGGTTATGGAGAGGATGACTAGAATGAGAGAGTTTGCAACAAGGTGGATTTCTGATGTATCTCTTATGGCAATGGGGTACATAGAGGAACAATCTCAATATGCAGTTAAGCATGAACTGAAATGGAATGGGGATACTGGGTATGAGATACAACATGGGGTTTACAAGCATATTGTTGACTTATCCAACAATACATGCACATGCAGATCATGGCAGCTCAAAGGAATACCATGCTCCCATGCAATATGTGCAATGTTCTTCACGAAATTTGAGCCTGCTGACTATGTTGTTCACTGGTACAAGAAAGAAACATACCTGAAGGCTTTTAGTTGTTATATTCAGCCAGTGACCAATATGGATATGTGGCCATCAACACAAAATGTAGCTCTTGAGCCTCCTGTTGTTACCAAGATGCCTGGTAGACCTAAGAAAAATAGAAAAAAGGCTCAAGATGAACCAAAAAAGAAGTTTGGTAAGAGATCAAGGAAAGGGACACCAATGACCTGCTCTCATTGCAAGACAGTAGGCCATAACAAGAAGGGGTGTTCTATCTTGGTAATGCATTAATTTGTTTAGATATTACTTTAACTCAATTTTCTTTACTGATTTTGTTTCTATAACTCTTTTTGTTTTTGGAAATTTCAGAAAAGATCTGGAACAGCAGGTGCTTCTGCTTCTCAACCATTACAGTCTTCTCAAACAATAACTCAACAATCAGTTCCAATCAGTGATATGGAACAACAAATACCCAACCATCAGCTGTTGCAAGTGCAAGTGTAAGTATTCACTTTCTAATATTGTTAATCTATATTATCATTCTACCTTTAAATCACTAGATAATATTCTATCTTGCATCAAGATACTAGGAGTAAGAGATCAAGGACTTCTGAGGATATTATATCTAGTGTTAGAGGAAGGCCAAAAGCTAGTGGACTTCGAGGAAGACCAAAAACTACTGGGTTTGGTATCCTGTTTGGTGATTCTGGAACAATGATAGAAAGGGTAAGATTAATAAAAAAAACTAAATTTTGAATTTTTATTTAGATATTAGTTATTTTTGTGGTAATTTGGCATTGATGGTTGCAGTGTGGCTCAAGAGATAGAGTTCATTCTGCTCCTTCAACAACAATGGATGCTAGTCACACCAATATTGATCTTGGATATAGTGCACCTGGTCTAAGGTGGCAAGGAAGAAATGCCATCACACAAAGGCAACTTCAACAACAGTGTAGGAAAAGATAAGCTCAAGAAAGCCTTAGCCAACCTCAAACCCATTCTTCATCTCAGCCAAGTCAATCTCCATGTCCAAGCCAATCTCAACAAAACATCAACCAATCTCAACCTTGAAGATGACTGAATGATCAGTAGAACTTGTGAATTTTTTGTGAATGAACTTGTGTTAAGTCTGTTAGTTGCAGAACTTTTGTGGCAGAATGTGTGTTAAGTGTGTTAGGGCTTTAACTGTTAGTTGCAGGACTTGTCTTTTGTTTTGCTTAAACTATTTCTGCTGCTAGACAGAAATTCAGTGATAATTTTGTAAACCAAGAAGGTTAATGGAACTTGGTTGTTTATATATGCCTGCTTGTGTTATTTCATAACTGCTTTTCATTCCAGGAAAATACTACATTTTGTCATTAGCATTGTACATAGGGTTATGAATAAATGGATTAGTGCTAACTAGACTAAGATGAAAATTACAATTATTAGTGCTAATACAACAACTAAGGTTACAATGATTCTCTTCCTCCGCTGTAGTCGATCTCTCTCTCTAATTCTTGACAACAGTCCTGAAATCACTTGTTTATAGTGATCTGGAAGAGGTGGGTCAAGCCACCTAAAAAAAATACAAGAATTGGCTTGACCATAGTTTGAGCATCCATAAAACCTTCTTCCAGGATTTGTTGGCTTCCAAGTGATGCAAATATGAGCTTCAACTCCACAATGACAAAATACATTAGTTTGAATCATTCGAACAGTCTGGAAAAAAAACAAAAAAAAAGTAATCTTCATATTTAAAGAAATAGAATGGAATAGAGCTTCAAATGCTATTTTTGTTGTATAATAGAGGGATAATGAGTTGGGGGAATTAAGGGAATAAGAAACCACTTAAATCTGACCCATTTTTTACCGTTGGGCGTCTGGGAAGGAGTTCTCACGCTCCTAAAAGGCGTGAGACCCACGCACATAGCTGACTAGGAAAACCTGACGCCACATGGGATGGGTCAATGGTCAAACGTGTTTATTAATCAAGGGTATCACTAGTTTGAGTGTTCAAATGGGAAACTTGTAAGTTAGTGTATCGGCTTTTAAAAGCGATGTAAGTTCAAGTGGCCAGGAAACCATTCCGCCTAAAATAAAATCAGTCCAAGTCTTCCATTAATTAATGGAGTCATTTCAAACGGTAAAGGAACGGAAACAAGTTAAGGAAAGAAATCGCATAGATGGAGTATAACAATTAAGGAAAGAATTCAAACATTGTAGATACATAATAAGTAATTAGGGTTAGATACATAGAGGCTTAATTAAGGAAGTAATGGTAAGAATTGGTAAATAATATAATCAATAAGGCAAGCAGTAATTAAACAGTCGTTAAAATTAGGGAAATAACCAGAAATAGGCATACGAGTATCAACATAGGAAATCAGGGATTCAAAGAATTAAAGTAATTCTAATTCTTAAGGGAAATATTATAAACTCTCGTGAACAAATAAACCCAAGCACAAACAAAACAAAAATCGTAAAATATGAAACCCTAATTGACATATTAGGGTAAAAATCAAATTAATCGAAGCAGAACCCAAGAGAATCAAGCACATAGACAAATCGAATGAACAATTTTGCAAGAACGAACTCAGACTCCAAGACTAAAGCCAGAAAAATGAGAGGGTTTCCACATAACTAGTTAGGTTAAGAGAGAACTATCATCTAAACATAATAAGAATCATAGAATAACACTTAAAATCAGAGAAAATGTTTTGAATAGAAGTTTCAGAAACCTTAGTTATGAAGATGAAGAGACGTTTCGAATAATCAGAGAGGTTTTCGTAGAAAACAGGTAAAATAGCTCAAATATTCTTAGATCCGTAACATATCTAAATAGCTAAGAGATGAATTTAGGGTTTTAAGAGAGATAACCTAGAGATAGAGAGAGACCGACTTAGAAACCGTATGTTTAACAAGAAAACATGAAGATCTTACTCAATTGAGCCATGGTGGCCTGAGAATGGTGAGAACAGGCCATGGGGTGTGAGTGAACATCCACTTGTCCCTTGAGGACCTCGAGACAGCAAGAATCTGGTTATGGGGGAGCCGTTGAGGCTGGGAGTGGTGGTGAGCCACCCTTGTTAACGGCGAGCAAGCAACTGGCGAAGGGGACTAGGGTTAGAGCAGAGGGAGCTTGAGAGAGAATGAGAAGGGGTGACTGCGGTGAGGATGAGAGAATTAGGGGTTTGGGGGGTATATGTGTTATTTTAATTAAGGAAAGAACAAATTTGGTCCGTTGATCAAAATTGATCAACGGCCAATATTTAATCAACATTGGGTCGGGTAGGTAGGGGTCTGGGCCTGGGTCTTTGGGCTGGCCTAATTAAGTGTTTGTGCTGGTTTAGTAAGGGGTTGGTTGGTTAATTTAGGATAAAATTGAAAAAGAAATAGGCTATTTGTTAAATACCCGAATTAAATTAGACAAAAAATGATTTTGAACATAATTACTAATTGTAAAAAATGATTCTATGCATGGAAATAATTTAAAAATGATTATTCTATATTCAAAACATAAAGGACTAATTTCTGGTAGAAAATAGTACAAAATTATATGCATGGGCTATAATTGCAAAGTTATTACAATTGTAGCCAAAATGTACCAATTTGGCTATTTATGGAATAATATTGGTCTTAATAGGACCATAAATAATAATTTTGGTCTTAATTTTGCTATTATTGCATGTTTGAAGGTATATATGCCCGGAAAATATTGGGTATCAACAACTGCCCCTCTTTACCCGGAAAGGATGAAAGAGTTGTTGGGTAAAGACATGATGGCCAATTTTGACCCAGCAAAACGGTTTGAGGGATTTAGGCCGCACTCTAGCTCCTGAGTTGTCTACATATCCCTGGTTTTACAGGAATCAGGTCGTATGTAGTTCTGTATGCATCAACGAGATATACCGGTGAAGTCGTTGCAAGAACGGACGCAATATCTAGGGGTGAGCGAATGAATGGTTTACAGAGGGAGATCTGGTTTGATATAGTTGAGGGAACTGGAGGGAGATTTCTCCTGCTGGGATAGAAAATGCTTGTCGGGATACCTGCAAATAAGAGTACTACAAGTATATATTGTGCATAAATTTAAACATGATGCAAGTTCCCTTTGGACTATGAAAGTTGTCTTCGGACGGTTAGGGATGACGTCCTCAGACCATGATGTCCTGGGCCATGAATCATTTGATGAGAGATTCGCAGGCCATGAAGATGGTGCCTCCGAACTATGACGCCTTTGAATAATGATATGCAAATTTGAGAGGGATCCTCAGGCCACGGCATGCTGTCTTCCGGCTATGAGGATGTTGCCATTAGACTATGGCACACTTGGACATGTTAGCGATATTTTAGCCCATGAAATGCAATAACATGATGTTGAAAAGACAAGGCTTAGTCTTGCGAATTGGTGGGCAAATCTTAGCCCGAAAAAGGAGCAAAGTAGATAGTACTAGAGAGGCAATGCTTAGTCTCGGTGAAAAGTAAATTGGAGGCAGAACTTAGCCTCATGCAAGTGTGGAGACAGGGCTTAGTCTCATGCAAATGAAGGCAGAGATTAGCCTTATGCAGATGGAGGCAGAGCTTAGCCTCATGCAGATGAAAGCAGAGATTAAACTTATGCAGATGAAGGCAGAGATTAGCCTTATGCAGATGGAGGCAGAGCTTAGCCTCATGCAGATGAAAGCAGAGATTAAACTTATGCAGATGAAGGCAGAGATTAGCCTTATGCAAGAGGAAGGCAGAGATTAGCCTTATGCAGAGGAAGGCGGAGATTAGCCTTTTGCAAGAGGAAGGCAGAGATTAGACTTATGCAGAGGAAGTCATAGATTAGCCTTATGCAGAGGAAGGCAGAGATTAGCCTTATGCAGGGTGAAGGAAGAGATTAGCCTTATGCAAGATGAAGGCAGAGATTAGCCTTATACAATATGAAGGCACATATTAGCCTTATGTAAGATGAAGGCATAGATTAGCCTCATGCAAGATGACGGAAGAGATTAGACTTATGCAAGATGAAGGCAGAGATTAGCCTTATGCAGAGGAAGGCAGATATTATCCTTATACAAGATGAAGGCAGAGATTAGCCTTATGCAGGGGAAACAACGAATAGTAGCAGAATTTCTTAGCTGGTAGAGATTTTGACAATGCGATAGTTGCGACAAATTTGAATACGAAGCATGCTTATCCCCTGTGTTGATAGCGAATTTCGGCAATTGCAACTGTTTGAGAATGGTGACCTTGGAACATGTTTATTCTTTGTTACTGCATCCAAAGAAAGATCGTGAGTTCTGTAGATAGGAAGGTTGATTCGTGTTCCTGCTGGCTTTGCTTGACTCGTCCTGCTTGGTCTGATGATCCTGTTCAAATCATCGGGGTAGCATTTTCTAAACAGATCTATTTTATAATCAAGCATGCATGATTTTGTAAAAATATATTTTAAGAAATCTAGATGAACCGGCGACTGTGGCATGATCCGGGACATTAAAACCTCTCATGCTACGGAATTTTGAGGGTCCTCTTCAAAATTCTGCCTCAGTTAGATGGGTTGACGTCTCTGACTGTTGCACATGCTACGAACAACTAAAATTGCTTCGGAATTTTGAGTGCCCTCCTCAAAATTCTGCCCCAGTTTCCAATTGCGAGAAAAATACGATTTTTATTGAATTGTGACCGAACCCATAGGGCTGCCTACGTATCCCCTCTTAAACGGGAATCAGGTCAGGCTTAGTTCAAATTACATTATTTGAGAAAAGCGTAGAGAATTACACATAGTATCGCTTGACTGCATCTGAATTGATTGGTTTTGGCTAGACTTCTCTGTCCATTTTTGCAAGTATAAGAGCTCCTCATGTCAACATTCGGTGAACCATATTCGGACCTTGCCAGTTGGGAGAGAATTTTCCTTTGGCTTCATCCTGATGCAGAAAGATCTTTTTGAGCACCAGCTGCCCTGGTGTGAACTGTCTTGGCTTGACTCTTTTGTTGAAGGCTCTGGTCATTCTGTTCTGGTAAATTTTCCCGTTACATACTACATTCATTCTCTTCTCGTCTGTGAGGTCTACTTGCTCGTAACTGCTCCTTATCTATTTTGCATCGCTGAGCTCAGCTTCTTGTATGATTCTTAAGGATGGAATCTCCACCTCGGCAGGAATAACAGCTTCCGTGTCGTAAACCAGTATGTAAGGAGTTTCCCCAGTTGATGTACGGACTGTGGTGCAGTATCCCAGTAAGGCAAATGATAGCTTTTCGTGCCATTGCTTGTTCTTTTCTATCATCTTTCTCAATATCTTCTAGATGTTCTTGTTGGAAGCTTCTACAACTCCATTTATCTGAGGTCGGTACGCCGTAGAATTCCTGTGCTTGATTTTGAAAGTCTCGCACATGGATTTCATTAGATCACTGTTGAGATTTGAGCCGTTGTCGGTGATGATTGATTCTGGAACTCTGAATCGGCAAACAATATGGCCGGGGACAAAGTCTGCCACGATTTTCTTAGTCACTGCTTTGTAAGATGCTACTTCGACCCATTTTGTGAAATAATCGATAGCTACTAAGATGAATCTGTGAACGTTTGAAGTAGTAAGCTCGATCGGTCCAATGACATCCATTCCCCAGGCGGCGAACGACCACGGTGAGTTTATTGCATTGAGCTTGTTTGGTGGTATTTTTATCATGTCTGCATGTACCTGACTTTTGTAGCATTTCCGAACATATTGGATGCAATCTGTTTCCATGGTCATCCAGAAATAACCGGCTTTGAGTATCTTCTTGGACAAGACGAAACCATTCATATGTGGGTCGCAGGTTCCAACATGTATTTCCTCGAGTAGTTTAGAAGCTTCCTTTGCGTCAACACATCTTAGTAATCACAATTCAGGAGTTCTTCTGTATAGGGTTCCTCCACGATGAAAGAAACTATTGGAAAATCTCCGAAGCGTGCGTTTCTGGGTATGATTTGCATGCTCTGGGTACTCTCCCTTTGCCAAGTATTCCTTGATGTCATGGAACCATGGTTTTCCATCTGCTTCTTCTTCGACATGGGCACAATATGCTGGCTGGCTATGGATTTTTGCTGGAATAGGATCGATGAAGTTCTTATCTGAGTGCTATATCATGGATGATAGAGTGGCCAGTGCATTGGCAAACTGGTTCCGAATTTTGGGAACGTGCTGAAATTCTGTCTTTGTGAACCTCTTTCTCAATTCCTGCACATGGTGCAGATATGGAAGTATCTTGGAATTCTTGGTAGCCCATTCTCCTTGTACTTGTTTTATAAGCAAATCGGATTCACCAATTACCAGTAGCTAGGGGTGTTCATAAAAACCCGAAAAACCGAACCAAACCAAAAACCAAATCAAACCGACCAAATAAATCGATATTTTTTAGGTTTGGTTTGGTTTTGGTTTTAAATTTTAAAAACCGATCAAATTTGGTTTGGTTTTTGTTTTAACCAAAAAATAACCGAAAATAACCGAACCAAATTGACTATAAAAGTAGCTATTTAAATTTATATTGCACCTATATATATGTATATTTTTATATAAAGTTTCTAAAAATTTATGGTACATATTAGCCATTTGTTTTTTTAGTCTAGTTCTTTGCTATTATAATAATTTAATTCTTTGCCTTCTAGTTTGATTGGTAGTTTCTTTTGCTAAGTACAAGAATTTATTTCGTTTTAAAAATAATCAATTCTTAATTGAGTGCTTAAATTATTCATCACTGTTTGAGTCAATTATCATCAATATATCTTGGTAAATGATAGATTTCTCAAAGAGAAATTGATTTGATAGCGTTACGTTGAAAATATAGTTGCCAGAATACGCGTTTGGTAGTGTTTGTATCATATTTAAGAAAAAACCCGATAAATAACCGACAAAACCGAAAAAGAAAAAACCGATAAATAACCGACAAAACAAAAAAACCGACAAAAATCGAATCGACAAAAAACCGACTTAATTGGTTTGGTTTGGTTCCAATATTTGAAAAACCGACTTACTTGGTTTGATTTCTTTTTAGGAAAAATTCGACCCAAACCGAACCGTGAACACCCCAACCAGTAGCTCCTGAACATTCATGTCGATGGCCATATTGAGCCCTAGTATGCAAGCTTCGTATTCTGCCATATTGTTGGTGCAGGGGAATATGAGTTTGGCAGATACCGGATAATGTTGACCAGTTTTTGATACTAAAACTGCTCCAATGCCGACTCCTTTAAAATTCGCCGCTCCGTCAAAGAACATTCTCCAACCGTCATAGGATTCAGCAATATCTTCTCCTATGAAAAATACTTCCTTATCAGGAAAATACGTTTTCAAGGGTTCGTATTCTCCTCTTACGGGATTCTTAGCAAGATGATATTTCAATGCCTGTCCCTTGACCGCTTTCTGAGTCACATAGACGATGTCGAATTCACTTAGCAAGATTTGCCACTTAGCCAGCTTGCTAGTGGGCATGGGTTTCTGAAAGATATACTTCAAGGGATCCGTCCTTGATATGAGGTATGTTGTGTAGGCACAGAAGTAGTGCCTTAGCTTCTGGGCTACCCAGGTTAGAGCACAGCAAGTACGTTCGAGTAGAGAATACCGCACCTCGTATGGAGTGAACTTCTTACTCATATAATAGATAACTTGCTCCTTTCTTCTTGTCTCATCATGCTGCCCCAGAACGCAACCGAAAGCTCCATCTAGTATTGCGAGGTAGAGTAACAAGGGTCTACCTAGATCTGGCGGCATCAGGACTGGTGGTGTTGATAAGTACTCCTTGATTCTGTCGAAGGCCTTTTGACAATCCTCGATCCATTTGGGTGCAACATCTTTCTTTAACATTTTAAAGATTGGTTCACATATGACTGTAGACTGAGCTATGAAGCGATTGATGTAATTTAGCCGTCCCAGAAAACTCATTACATCCTTCTTATTTCTTGGTGGTGGCAACTCCTGGATGGCCTTGACCTTTGATGGATCCAACTATATTCCTCGGCGGCTGAGGATGAACCCAAGTAGTTTTCCGGCAGGAACTCTGAATGCACATTTTGCGGTATTTTATTTCAGGTTGTATTTCCTCAATCTATTGAAGAACTTCCTCATATTTGCTATATGGTCGGTGGCTTTCTTGGACTTGATGATGACGTCGTCCACATATACCTCGATTTCTTTATGTATGATGTCGTGGAAAATTGTGGTCATAACCCTCATGTAAGTGACCCCAGCATTCTTCAGGCCGAACGACATCATCTTGTAGCAGTATACCCCCCACGGTGTAATGAAAGTCGTTTTCTCAGTGTCTTATTCGTCCATCCAAATCTTATGGTAACCGGAAAAACAATCTACAAATGACTAGATTTCATGCTTGGCACAATTGTCAATCAAGATGTGTATGTATGGAATAGGGAAATCATCCTTCAGACTGGCCTGGTTGTGATCCAGGTAGTCGACACAAACCCTAACCTTTCCATCCTTCTTGGGCACTGGCACGATGTTGGTTAACCATATTTGGTATTCAACCACCCTGAGGACCTTGGCGTTGATCTGTTTGGTAACTTTCTCCTTGATGTTCAGACTCATATCAGGTTTGAACTTCTAGAGGTTTTGCTTTACTAGCGGACACATTGGATTGATTGAAAACTTGTGAGCCACAATGGATGTACTTAGACCAGTCATATCATCGTACAACCATGCGAATATGTCTTCATACTCTTTCAAGAATTGTGTGTATTCTTCCTACTCTGACAACGGCAAGTGGATGCTGATGAGAGTTTCTTTGACAGTTTCTAAATCTCCCAGGTTGACTACCTCAGTTTCGTCCAGATTGGACTTACGTCTGTTCTCAAAATCCTCTACTTCTATGACAATTTCATCGGGTATGACATCCTCTTCTTCTGAATCACCATTCTTTTGTTGCGTTGTCTCATTGCATGTCACAGTCATTGGTTCATCAAGACAGGAAATAGTAATGTTGTATAGATAAAAGTAATGAGAGAAAAACGGTAATAAATAAATACTGATTCATTGAAACGTAAAATCAGTTTTTGGTAATTTAAATGAATGTTTTGGAACATTAGAGATTTTATTGAAAAAATAGAAATGCGAAAAGGAGATCATTAGCAAAAATGAAATAAACAATGCTTGTTCAGCCTTGCTACCCCGAGATTCGTCCGCCCCTGGATGGTCTGACAGTCCAATTCTTGAGGAATGATTCCTTTCTAAGAGCTTGGATGGTAAGGCCTTCTTCCTCCTCCTCCTCAACAATAACACAACAGTCCATGTCCTGATCTTCCAGAAATAGATTCTTCAAGGTTGTCAATGCTTCTTCTTCTTATGACTCCATATGATGTCGGTTTGCTGGAAAGTCTGTTCCAAGTGTGGTATAGGCTGCTCTCCAATGAATAGTAGGGACCGTGCCATGGTGGCGACCAGTCGTTTTCCCTTTTCCAAGTGTACTGATATCCCAGGCCAAAGGTAGTGTCGTGGCGATTTAATTGTACCCATTTGGAAATGCCCTGAAGAGTCTTACCGAGACCTTTTGCAGGTTTCGTATCCGCTCCAATTTAGTATGCTTTCAATCTTGCTACTCCACCACGTATCCTTGTCTATTGCATTGACTCGTCGATGTGGTGATAGGTTTCTCCACCCAGCCTTCTTCTACCCTCAACCACCGGGATAGTCTGGCAGTTGTAGATGGGGTTGCTCCCGTCTCCGTGGATAATTACCTCCTGGTGATTCTACTCAACTTTCACTGCTTGATGCAATGTCGATGCCACGGCCCCGGCGGCAGGTATCCATGGTTGTCCTAATAACAGATTATAGGACGCGAATATATTTATCACCTGAAATTCAACCTCGAACCATGTAGGCCCCATTTGTAGACAAAGACTAATTTCACCAATGGTGGACCTCTGAGAGCTGTCGAAAGAATTTACATTCATGGAACCTTCTCGTATCTCGTACAATCCTTTGCCCAATCTCTTGAGTGTTGTCAATGGGAAAATATTGAGGCTGGATCCTCTATCGATTAGAACCATGGTAATGAAATAATCCTCACATTGCACTGGTTGTGATCTTGTGGCTTTCCAATACCTGCCCCACCATGTTGGCCATTTCTCCACTGGTGATGTTATTAGGCACATAAACTTTGTTCTGCACTTTCATCAAAGCATTCCTGTGCGCTTCCGAGTTCTGCAACAATGATAGGATGGATATTTGGGACGGAGCTTTGTTCAATTGATATATGACTGAGTATTCTTTGGCTTGCACCTTTCTCCAAAGATCATCCAAATCTTTTTCAATGATGAGCGGTCTGTGGAAGCATGTTTTCTAGACTCTGCCAAGTGTTCAAGTGTATAGACCCTGTCGGTCTTGGTCATCCCCTGTGCAGCAACAACTTCTGCTATTTTGACCTTTCCCTTCTTTCTTGCCTCAGCTATGTAATTCCAGGGTATATCATTAGTGCTGAAAAATGGCGTAGTCTACACTGCCACTATGATGGGTGCGGCTACCTTCACTTCAAATGGGATAAGAGTCACTGCATGTGGTGCTATTTCAACCTCTAATGGTGTTGGCGTGTCTGCAGGCGGTGCTGTCTCAAACTCGAACGGGACTGATGTGATTACCGCAATGTCTCCTGACGGCTGAGTCTGCACTATGATGGGATTGAGAGTAACAGCTGGATTCTTGGGGTCATCTCCTTCTTTGATCAACCCGATTGACCCCTTTAGGTCCCATTCTCCTCTATCTCTATCATGTTGACGCCTCCACCCCTATGGTCTGGGAATGGATTATTGTGAACATTGGGAGTAGTTTCTTTAGCCTGGAAGACCTTGTTATCAATCAGAGACTGGATCTTATCCTTCAACGAGCGGCATTCATCAACTGTATGTCCCTTCATGCAAGAATGGTATGCAAAGGTTTTGTTTGGATTGACCCATTGGGATGGATTTTCTGTGGTTACAACAGGGATAGGAGTGACATAACCAGCAACTTTTAGCCCTTCATACAGATGGTCAATGGGCTCAGCAATGGCGGTGTATTGCTTGGGTGGCATGCGGACAAAGTTGGGTCGAGGTCTTGGGAAGTTTTGGCGAGCTGGAGGTGACTGGTATTGAGAAGGTTGGGAGTTGTATGTATGATAAACAGTGGCTGGTTGGAAATATCTAGGAGATATGGGTTGATAAGTAGGTAGAGGTGACAGTTTATATGTTGGTGGAGGTGTTAGTTGATATGTGAGTGGGGAGGTACGATATACCAATGAGGATTTGGGTCCCTATGCAACCATTACCGTTCCTACGTCTTTCTTCTTGGATATGCCACCAGACTGCAAGGCTTTGTTTGTCGCTTGTAGTGCTTCAAATTAGTGACCATTCCGCTCTTAATACCTTCTTCAATTCTCTCACCTAGCTTGATGATATCAGAGAATTTGTGGTTTTCAAACACCATCAGCCTCTCATAATATTGCGGGTCGTGTACCCTAACGAAGAACTTATTCATTTGTTCTTCATTTAGTGTAGGGCTAACCTGAGCTTCTTCAGACTTCCAACGAGTGGCATACTCACGAAAGGTTTCAATGGGTTTCTTCTTGAGATTCTGGATATAGAACACGTCTGGTGCATTTTCCGTGTTAAACATGAATCGTTCTATGAAATCTGATGCCATGCTCACCCAATTGGAACCCTTCTTAGGGTCCTGGCAGATGTACCAAGACAAAGCATCCCCTGTAAGACTTCTCATGAACAACTTCATTCGAATCTTCTCGTCTTTTCCAACTCCAACAAGCTTGACGCAATATGTCCTCAGATGGACCGTGGGATCACCAGTACCGTCAAACATTTCGAACTTGGGAGGTTTGTAACCCTCCGGTAGTTCCACATCAGGCTGTATGCAGATATCTTCATAATTCAGTCCTTCAATTCCCTTACCTCTTTCAACGCGTTGAACTCGGCTAGTCAGTTTCTTGAGTTCTTCGGCCAAGGTCTTAATAAACATATCCTTCTCACTAGATTCAGGTGTGTAAGAAATTGGCTGGGTGGAGTGAGGTAGAGTCTACACGTATATGGGGTTGTTCTGATGGCCTGGCGCCTGAGCATGGAGGTGGTCTTTGGTGGAATTTTGTGGTTCGGGGATGATTGGTGGGGTGTTTCTCGAAATGTGGAAAACATTTTGTTGGTACTATGGCGGGATGGTTTGATTTTGCGATGAGGTTGTATAGTGGTGAGTTGTATGAGGATTTTGTTTGTTTGGGGTATTTTGAGGCGAAACGTGGTTGTGAGTGTTTGGGTGATTGACATCTGGAACACTAAGTGAGAAGGACAAATTTGCCAAGTTCCAAACATGTTCAAGCTCCCCTTGAAGTTTCAGCAACCTTTGTTCAAGTTGCGACACAACATCATTCTGAACTTGAGTACCCTACTGTCTGAAGCTTCGGTATGTTCAGCTGATGTTGAGTTTTCCTTTATGATATTAGTCAAATCTTCCATCTTTCCTGTGCCTTTAGGTGGACTAGGAGGAGGAGAAGGTGGAGGGCCCCTGGATCTTGTGTGATATGATGATGAGGCCAGAATGCACGAACCAACCTTTGGGAAGAGGAATAATCAAATGAAAGTAAAATAAAACAAAAAAGGTAGCCAAGTTAGTGAGGATTATGACTAAAGTATTTGCGGTATTTAAATACATATTGCAGAATCGTAAACGTGTCCTAATTTGGGGTACCTCGTTGTTCCCTAGGTAGGCCTAACGACAAGTTGATTTGGAGAACTTATATGCCGAAATGCCTCATTTCATTAATGTAAAATAGACGAATCCCAAAAATGATATTAGAATAATAATGATAATCCACTAATGGCACATGTCCTTTTTACATTTATGAAAGCAAGAAAGGTAAACCTAGACTACTTTGTCCCAGAAGGACCTTCCCCAGATTCGATATTCTTAAGTCCATTGAACAAATATCCAAGCTCGCGTAGTCCCAACAGCAGGTATGCCCTAGCCAAGTGTCCTCCTTCATTCCCCTCGGCGTTCTGGAAATTCTCGATCCTCCTGATGACTTTTCCCTCTAGCTCCACTATACCTCGCTCCAAGTATTCCGGCTTCCTATTGGAAAGGATAGCCATCCCCTTCCACTCTTCGATCAACCTTTTGTTGGTCTCATGTATTTCACGATGTTCATTCTCGAAATCATGAACCATTTTTTGCAGTCGGTTGTACTTGACATGAGCTTCAACATCCTCATCTTTGATTCTATTGCCTATGTTGATTTCGAGCCTCACTATCCCATCCAAGTTGTCTTCCAGACATGCCTGGTAGAAAGGTGCACACCCAACATGGTACCTGTCAGGATCGATAGTATTCTTTTCCAGGCTGATTTTGCAATGCCCCATGTGTTGAGCTTGGCACTTGTAGGGAATGTCGTTGTCCTGGAAATCCGCTCTGAAAGACCCATCTTGGCGACCCTCAGCACAACTTGCTTTCTGCCTGCCTGCATCATGACTCGGAGAGGAACATAAGGATATATACCTCTCAACCCGATCAACACTAAGTGCGGTGCATCCCTGGACCTGATGATAAACTCGTCCATCGAGAACCACTCGAACATCTATTGTACCTGTTCTTCGGTTAGATTATCAAAGAATTCTACCCACTCCTTGGCAGTCTCTGGCTGAGAAAACCTGTCTGGAATATATGTCATCCGCTTGGGGTGATGGAAAGCAATGTGGTCATTCCAAGCCCTTCGTGGAAACTCTTGGTGATGCCCTTTTGAAGATGTTCTAAAAGCCATAGCTGCAGTAACAGTTTGCAACCCTCAAAATGTTTAGCTCCTCTTTGGCAATGCTCCAAGGCTTGATAAATATCAGTTAGGATCATAGGGACAATGCTGAAGGTTTGCCCGCCGATCCCTTCCATCAAGGCCTTGGTTACCATGGATAGCCGGGTGTGGATCATTTCCTTTTTTGCTGGAAACACTATCAAATCCAGAAAGAAAACAATGAATACAAATACCCTATGGTGGATATGACCCAGAGATGTAATGGAAAACTCGTCATGATAGGTACAGTATGATTTGTTGTGACCGTATCTCTCATACAAATACTCGAAGGGTATGTATGGTTGTTTCAGACACTCCAACTCAGCATTCTTCTTCAACCCCATCATTTCAAGAAACTTCTGCCCATGCGATTCTCCGGTACCAACAGCCCAGGGGTCTCCCGAACCAGTCCAGCTAGTCCCCATATCTCTTCTAACATCGGTGTCATCTTGATATTTCCAAAGCGGAATACGGCTCTTTCATTATCCCAAAATAAAGTAGTGGCCTCAATCAATATGTTGTTTGACTGGATGTCCAAGAGAGATGGTACATTGCCCAGATACTTCTTACGTGTTTCTTATCACTGGAGGGAAGGTCTTCCCACCAGTTCAGGAGCATTGGAGGGATATTGTTGACCATACCGAATATGGGGACCTCGTGCCTCATTTTTTGCAAGACAAAAAATAGTTAGGCCCTTACCCCCTCCCGACTCAGCTGTTTATACATTTATGATTAGCATACATGCATTTATTTCTCCAAATAAATGCACAGAACGTGATCGCGTCCGTTGGGATTATGAAAACCCCGGTGGACTTTGGACAAGGTTGTCTTAAAGGGTTATTGTACGGATGACACATTAACCCGGCTAGGTTTGACCATGATTCATGAACAATACAATTAGAGTAGGGTTTTCTATGGGGTTTAGACTGGTACCTTGAGTGGACAACTCAAGGGGGAAGTCACGGAACCATCGACTACATCGTTGATCGACTGGTTTTACCGTAAATAAGCCTTTCCGAATTTAGAGGGTGATATAAATAGGAAGAGCGCTGATACGCTCAAATTACACCTTAAAATAGTGTAAGCGATCGATGTCAAATATAGTAATCCAACGAGGTTGGGGTCGAATCCCACAGGGAATAGTCATGAAAAGTTCACTTGAGTAGTGTGAATCTTATCTTAAATCGTATTTCTATTCCGTTAGAGTAACCAAAGTATTGTAATTGATTGTGTGATAATATAGTGAAATAGTAACAAGTATGATTAATTAAAGTTGTAATTAATTTAATTAACTAAACCAAGGTTGTGTCCCTTTCAATGAAATGTACTGCTACCGGTGTTAATATGATATATTTCTAATGGAAGGTTCTTGATATGAAAATGATGTCGAAATGACTACCCAATATTTTCCAATAGTTGGGTAGTATTTCCTGTTTATGATTTTTCCAACTATAAAAGAGTTGCAATTAAGAGTAATCAATTTATTCCAAATAAAACCCACTTATTCCTAAGTGATTCTATTAAACAAGGTTTAAAGCCTTGAGTCTTTGATATTTACTTCTACCAAATCCTAACTCAATCAAATACAAAAGCTGAAAAGGGATACAAGCCTTGAGCCTTGAGTCTTTCATTTCCATGTTCTTGAGTCCTCCAGCCTCATACACTGCAAAACATTAAAATTGCATAAATATAAAAGATAATTGCTTTTAAAACGAGCAAAAATCTGAGCAATTGGTATCAAATGTGCCGAAATTCTCCGGCATATCAAGCGCAACCACTCATCAAGAGTTGCTATAGGATTTGTATAGGCACGAGTGGAATATGATGTTGAGCATGATTATGCAGCAATAAATAAGCGATAGAAAGCATGTTATCATGTATTTGCAAATTATGAAAGCGGTAAATACAACAATTACAAAGGAAAACAAAGAAATATGTCAGTTTTATTTTTGGGAAAGAATAAATACTTGAAAGAAATAAACAATTAATTGCACATAAAGGGGAAAGGAAAAGGTGCAAGTATTAACAAAGTAAAGATACAAATTCACAAAGCAGTTTGAAATGGTAAAAGCTTAAAATCCCCAGCAGAGTCGCCATGCTGTCACACCCCCTTTTTCCTTCTCTTTTCGGATCGGCCATGGTGTTTGACATTATTGGGACAACTCATTTCCTTTTGGGATAATGGATGTGAAGGATTTGAAGAGTCTCCACCTAATGATTTTTAAGATGCGTTAGGGAACCAATTAAGGGTCATTAATTGTACAACCAGAGATTGGGTAAGGGCTTGAAATTACTTCAAGGGGAAGGTGTTAGGCACCCCTCAAAGTACACAACTGTGGTTCCTGGCCAAAAGAACTTTGTGAATTAAACAAGTAGCAAATAGGCAGTCAAAGCATACACATGTAAACAAAGTAAGGTTTGAAAAGATTTACAGTCTAAGCACACATATGTGATAAAAGTTTTAAAAGATTCACAGTCTAAGCACACATATGTAAAGGATAAGGGAGGTCCTAAGTTGTTTATTCTATAGGATAACATCGATGCAATGCCCGGTAATCACTCCTTGGTGAGGGGTTACATGTGGCATTAGCGCACCAGTCATCATATTCCTTTCTACCCTTTATCCCACCCCTTAGTGGCTATCAAGCGAGTTTTATTTAACAAACTCTAAGCGTGTTGTTACCCGTCCCTTTATTGTGGTCCTGGAAGAGTTTAAGACCTCTAGATATAGGTAGTTCTAGACAAACCCCTAAGGTTTTAAAAGGATAAAATCTAGGCGACATGCAAGAACAAGTAGGACTAATCAGATAAATGCAGGAAAGCAGTTATGAGGCTAAAATTTACCTCCGCAGATAATGCACATTACAACACGTCTCAAACACAAACAAGAGGCAGAATCCTAAACAGGATATCTAAGTGAGGGGCTAAAGAACATAAATACGTGTCACTAGTTTTTTTTTACAAACTCAACAACGGGGTCCTAATCAAGTAAAGACAATAAAAAGAACATTTTTTCCAGCTTTATAGAAGTTGATACCTAAGGCTTGCCTAGGCGTGGAATTGTGCATAATAATTACCAGAATCATTAAACAGTTTAGAAGTTGTCTTGCCTAAAAGCATGTTGTTCCAGGAATCTGAGAATGTAGAGATTATTACCAATTTTATTTTAATCAGGACAATTATACGTGAGGAACTTTTAGACCTTTTCATGAACCAATAATTAAAACTAGGCGTCTTAAGCAAATAGAGTCTTAGAGCATGGTATCTAATATGCGCATACGAATGGTAGAATTTTTAAGACATAACCTCAAAATGCACAGGACTCCTAAGGCATGTTTTCTAAATGCACATAAGAGTTACAGAATCGTTAAAGCATGCTTTCTGAGTGCACACATGAGCAACAGTTTTTATTGGTATCCTAGGAGCAGGATCTCTAAGTGATAAACATAACATAGATTGGGAACATGTTGTACGTTAAAGCAGTAAACATAAAAGCCCTAAAGACATGGTATCTAATGCATATTTTGCATGGTTTGGATGAATGTGGTGGTCCTAAAACATGGATTCTAATGCAGATAGGAATAATGTAAAGCCTAAGATATGCTTTTCTACCCCATGACATTAGCAGAACTATATATCTACCCACCCTATTTCACTAGCCATCCCTAATATTTGTTTACAATAATTATTACAAACCAGTTGAATAAATTACATAAATAGGTAAAAAAAAAAAAGTTAAAGTATAGGGAGCCTGAAGTAGGCCCAAATGTATCCCGAAGATACCAAACTTTCCATAACCTCAAATGCCCAAAGTCTCATAGCTAATCCTCATGTCTGGGTGTGTTAGAGTTTCCTAAGGACCTCAAGGATCCTGGGCAGTGCTCACACCCGGATTTCAAATCAGGAACTGAGTAAGTGCAGTGTGGAAGGGCCAGCCCCAGTGTATCAGAGTTCAGAGGGATCTCCTAGGGATCCCAAAGCAGTCACACACTGGAGGGGTAGAACCTAAGAGTAGAGTGAGAGTGCTTGACATAGTTTTGAAAGACTATTGATATAAAAACGGTATTGAAAAAAAAAGGACTCACTTAAGTAAAGAAGTTATAGGAGTTGCTTAGTAGTAAAATAGTTTTGTAAGAACAGTGTACACTTGAGGAATCAAACAGAACAATAGAAGGAACTCAAGGAAAACAGAATCAAGAACATGATACACCCAGGAGTATTGGGTATTGGGGACATATACAACACACAAAGTGGACACATAACAAACATAAGCATAGAAGTCTCTTAAGCGTTCATGGGATTAGGGGATATCTAATAATACAAAACATGGCACATGTATATGAATTTCAGAACTGACAATTAGGATGTAGTTACACTAAATAGAATTAAGCATAGAATCAGCCAACTCAGGGTAACAAATTGCTTTGCAAAGGAAAGTTCATACTAGAAACTAGACAAGCATAAATGGAGCAGAGTTAGGCTGGGACATGCTATAAAGGGAATAAACAAGTTCATCAACATGATGATCCTAAGTTGAATTAAGGAAGAACATGTTGAGAAGTTTCAGAATATCAGTAAATAACAGCAGTAAGGAAATACACAGATGTTTGAACCTTGGATTTAAATCAGAACATACCAGTTGAGGAGAGTAAACACAAAGTGAAGAGCAGTAGAATGCCATAACTAGCCTTGGCTTTTAGCCGACTAGTTCAGTAATAGTAGCAAGTAACAAGAGAGAGAGAGCAGAAAAGCTTTAAGTGTGAGAGAGTTGTGAACTAATGTGTTTGTGTGTAACAGACTGCCTAAGGAGAGTACAAGAGAGCATATATATGGTAGTTTGAAAGCTAGGTAAATAAGGTAAAAATCAGATTGTTCAGTAATTATAGAACTCAGAATCAATTAAAATAAAACCAGTCCAAGTCTTCCCTTAATTAAGGGAGTCATTTCAAACGGTAAAGGAAATGAAACAAGTGAAGGAAAGAAATCACATAGCTGGAGTATAAAAATTAGGAAAGAATTCAAACATTGTGTGTACAAAATAAGTAATTAGGGCTAAATACATAGGGGTTTAATTAAGCAAGTAATGGTAAGAATCAGTAAATAATATAATCAATAAGGCAAGTAGTAATTTAACAGTTGTGAAAATTAGGGAAATATCTAGAAATAGGCATAAGAGTATCAACATAGGAAATCAAGGATTCAAAGAATCAAAGTAATTCTAATTATTAATGGAAATATTATAAACTCTCGTGAACAAATAAACCCAAGTACAAACAGAAGGAAATATGAAAATATGAAACCTTAATGGACATATTAGGGTAAAAATCAAATTAATCGAAGGAGAACCCAAGAGAATCAAACAGATAGACAAATCGAATGAACAATTTAACAAGAACGAACTCAGATTTCAAGACTAAAGGCAAAAAAGAAGAGGGGTTTTCCACATAACTAGTTAGGTTAAGACAGAAATTTTATAAAAATCGTTTAAACATAATAAGAATCATAGAATAACACCTAAAATCAGAAAAAATCGCTTTGAAGAGAAGTTTCAGAAACCCTAAATATGAAGATGAAGAGACGTTTCGAAAAATCAGAGAAGTTTTCACAGAAAACAGGTAAAATAGCTCAAATCTTCTCAGATCTGTAACAGATCTAAATAGCTAAGATATGAAGTTAGGGTTTTAAGAGAGATAACACAGAGATAGAGATAGACTGACTTAGAAACCGTAGGTCTAATAGTAAAACATGAAGATCTTACTCAATCGAGACATGATGACCTGAGCATGGTGAGAACATGCCATGGGGTGTGAGTGAACAACCACTGGTCCCTGAGGACCTCGAGACAACAAGAATCTGGTTATGGGGGAGCCGTTGGGGCTAGGAATGGTGGTGAGCCACCATTGTAACGGCGAGCAAGAAACCGACGAAGGGGACTAGGGTTAGAGCAGAGGGAGCTTGAAAAAGAATGAGAAGGGGTAACAGCGGTGAGGATGAGAGAATGGGGGGTTTGGGGGTATAGGTGTTAGGTTAATTAAAGAAAGAACAAATCTGGGCCGTTCATCAATTTGGTATAGGTGTTAGGTTAATTAAGGAAAGAACAAATCCAGGTCGTTAATCAAAATTGATCAACGACCAAGGTTTAATCAGCATTTGATGCAATTTTGCAATCATTTATTGGAAATAAAATACTGGAAAAATTAAAAAAAATGTAGAAACAATTATGGAAAAATACCAATTGCTATTAATGCATAATTTGAAGGTATATATGCAATTTTAAAATATTTTGGGAAAAATTGGGTATTAACAGGGATCTCCCGGAATACGTCCGTAGTCCAAATTTAAATATGCAATACAGGGGGATCTCTCAGAATACGGTCGTAGTCCCAATTTAAATATGCAGTACATGGGGATCTCCCGGAATACGTCCATAGACCTAATTTAAATATGCGATGCGAAATGAATGACATATAATGCATCAATTTAAACAGTTCATCTAATCGCAAGTAGGGAAAAACAATAAGCTAACTAGGCATGGCGCACAAAGTGTCAGATATGCAATTAAATATTAAACAAGTAAGCATGTTTTCCTAATCTAAGTTAAACAATTTAATACATTAAAGCAATGTAATAAGAGAAAAATAATTTATAATTTTCGGAGAAAATGAGATTTTTGCTATAATGGCTCGTGTACGTACTCGTCACCTCACGTACACGGCCCCCACACAACAATTAATGTCAAAACATCCTAAGGGGAAGTCCCCAACACTAAGTTAGGCAAGCCACTTACCTCGACTGCTCAAATCAACTCGATACCGTGCTCTTGCCACGAGTACTCGACTCCAGATGGCCCAAATATATCCAAATTAATAGCATAATGTAAATATAAATTTAAGTAACTAATTTAAGTAATCAATTCGAAGCTAAAACACGAAATTAGGAAAATCGCCCCAAAAAACATCCCCCGGGTCCACCTCTAGGAATCGGGTAAAAATCACAAATTCTGAACACCCAATCACTCACGAGTCTAACCAAAAAACATTTATTCAAATCCGATACCAGATTCTTGATCAATACCCCCAAAATTCGGCCTAGGAACTTTTCTCAAATTTCCCGAATTTTCACCCCAAATTCGAAATTAAATGATAGAAATAAGCAGAGATTATCGGAAATTAATCAAAACCGAGTAAGAATCACTTACCCCAAACACCCACGTGAAAAACCTTCTAAGAATCGCCTAATCCCGAGCTCTCAACTTCAAATTTTAAAAAAATGACTTAAACCCTCGTTTTTGAACATTGTTCTTCCCAGATTTCCCTTAATCGCGATCGCGGAAGTACACACGTGATCGCGAATAACAAACTTCGCTACCTCACTTTTTATCATACGCGATCGCGACAAAACCCACACGAGTGCGATGCTTTGATTCCAATGACTTCCGCGACCGCGACTCGTCTTATGCGATCGCGAAGGGTTAAAAACCCAACTTACCTTTCCGCCTTATACTTCTACGAGAATGCGGCCTGGTCCACGCGTTCGCGATGACTAACCTGCCTACCCTACACGATCGCGTTCCATTCTACGTGATCGCAAAGCATAACCTTACTGGCCTTCAATTTTCTCTACGCGATCGCGGACTCCTTCACGCGATTGCGGACTCTTTCACGCGATCGCGATGAAGAAAAACTAGATGCACTCTCACCAGCAAAACAGCAATCACCCCAAGTCAAAAAATGACATGTTGAGCATCCAAAACACACTTGAGGCCCCGGGTACCTCAACCAAACCCACCAACTAGTCTGATAACCTCATTAGAACTTAGTCAAGCCTTCAAACCACATCAGATAATACCAAAAAGAAGAATTAAACATGAATTCAAGCCTAAGAACTTAGTATTTTTCCAAATTCTGCAAACGATGCTGAAACACGTCAAAACTAGTCTGAATGACCTCAAATTTGATACACATGTCAGAAGTGATACTACGGACCTACATCCACTTATGGAAATTCTATTCCTAGCCAGATATCAAAATTCTACCTATAGGCCGAAACCGCCGAAATTCTAATTTTCGTCAATTCAAGCCTAAATCTACTAAAGACCTCGAAAACACATTCCAGATGCGCTCTTAACCCCAAAATCACTCAACGAAGCTAAAAGAGTCGACGAAATTCCAATCCGGATCCGTCTTCACACAGGTCCGACTAAGGTCCAATTTCTAAGACTTAAACTCATAATTAGGGACTATGTGTCCCAAAACTCTCCAAATTCCATAACTAATCACTCCGACAAGTCCCAAAAGTAGAAGCAAACGTGGGGAAAACAGTTATTAGGGGTTCGGAGCTCAAACTCTCAAAACGACCGGTCGAGTCGTTACAATCACCCTTCATGCATCAACTCCCATATATGGCACGCCATCACCCTTCACGCATTAACACTCTCCCTCACCATGTAACAATGAACATATAACAATAGGGAGATGGAATGAGAAAGAACAAACCTTACATCAACAATGATTCCATATACCAACCTCAACTTCGGAAACAAAACTCAATCATCACAAACAGCTCATATATGCAGAAAGAACAATCGATTTAGTAATTAACTTGTTTAAGCGTAGATATCATGATCAAAGAAAGAAAGAAATTACAAGAAACAAGTCCCAACCACAGTCTTTGACCCAACAAAACTCATAAATACATGTCACCTCACATATACGTTGTACCAAACATTTAGACATGTAGCAAATAGACAAATAAGTCCTAATCCCTCAAGTCAAGGTTAACCACGACACTTACCTCGCTCCAAATATCAACTCAAAACTCAACCACGACTTTGCCTTTCAACCAAGCCTCTGTACCAACAAAATTTAGCAAATTATCAACCAAACGATTCAAAATAAGCCTTAGGAACTACACACGAATGAAAAAGGAATTTAGGTCATTATTGAAAAAGTCAACAAAAGTTAACTCCCAGGCTCGCTTGGACCAAACCTAAAATTCAGACCTAAACCCTATTATCCATTCACCCCCGTGCCCGGTTATGTAATTTAATTTTTGGAAATCTGACCTCAATTTGGGGTATAAATTCCAATTTTTACAAAACCCCTCATTCTTCCCAAGCCCTGAATTTCTACCATGTAAATCCAAAGATTTTAGGTTGAAATCTTATGAAATGTAATGGAAGATTGGAAGAAAATAGGTTAGAATCACTTGCCAATGAATTGGGGAAGAAGGGATCTTGGAAAAATCCCCTCCACGTTCTCTAGGTTTGAAAATTTGAAAGAATGAGAAAATTTCCGTCTAACTCAGCTTACGACCAGGCGTAGATTCGCAATTAAGGGTTCGCAATTGCTATAACCGCAAATGCGAGATTTTCTTTACAAATACGAAGTCCCAACATTTCCGCTATCGTCGCATTTGCGATGATTTCTTCGCAAATGTGAATTGGGCCATACCGAAAATGTGACCCAATTGATCTCAAATGCGACCAAGTTTACCTAGTCCCACTTCGCAATTGCAAAGTAATTGTTCACAAATGCGAACCTGTGGTGCTCAGCTATTTTTCGTAATTGCGAGCCTTCCAGTGAGTATGCCTCATCACAAATGCGAAGCCTGACCTCGCAATTGCAAGGTCTGAGGCCTGCACCAAAACTGAAGAACACCAGCTACTTTTCTAAGTCCAAACTCACTCTGAGGCCTATCGAAAACTCAACCGAGCCCTCATGCTTCAAATCAAACATGCACACAAGTCGAAAAACATCATACAAACTTGCTCGCGCAATCAAATTGCCAAAATATAACACCTAGAACTATGAATCGGACACTCGATCAAATGAAATTTTGAAGAAAAGTTAGAACTTCTATTTTAACAACCGGACGTCTGAATCACGTCAAACCAACTCCGTTTCTCACCAAATTTGGCAAACAAGTCATAAATATAGTAATGGATCTATACCGAGTTTCGGAACCAAAATACGGACCTGATATCAACAAAGTCAAACATTGGTCAAACCTTGAAATTCATTAAGCCATTGATTTTCAAAATTTCGACAAAAAATGATAATTCAATCTAGGTACCTCCGAATGCGATTCCGGGCATATGTCCAGGTCCCAAATCATGATACATACCCACCGGGACCGTCAAAACAAGAATCCAAATCCATTTGCTCCAAATGTTTATCAAAGTCAACTCAAATGGATTTTAAGGCACAATTTCATATTTCAAATGGAAAAATATCTGGATTGCACACGCAAATCGAAGAAAGCTTAAAGAAGGAGGCTTCGAAACATGGAATTAGGGTTTCAAACTCTAGATGATCTACTGGTGAAAAGGTGTGGGTATCTACTCCACATGTCCGACTCGAACTCCCACGTAGCTGCATTCGAATTGAAGGATAACTCTTAGACCTCAACTGTCGAACCTTCTGGGCTAGAATAGCCACCGGCTCCTCCTCATAAGTCAAATCCTATTCCAATTGGACTGAGCGGAAATCTAACACATGGGATGGGTCACCGTGATACTTCTAGAGCATGGACACATGGAACACCGTATGGACTGCTGATAATATAGGTGGCAATGTGAGCTTGTAAGCCACCTCGCCCACTCTCTGAAGAATCTCAAAAGGTACGATATACCAAGGGCTCAACTTGTCATTCTTTCCGGGCCTCATCACACCATTCATGGGTGACACCCGGAGCAACACCCTCTCTCCGACCATGAATGCAACATCACGAACTCTACGGTTGGCATAAATCTTCTTCCTAGACTGAGTCGTGCGAGGTCGATCCAAAATAATCTTGACCTTAACCTAGGCATGCTGTACCAAATCTGTACCCAACAACCAAGCCTTCCCCGACTCGAACAATCCAACTGGCGAACGACATCGCCTCTCTTAATGCCTCATAGGGGGGCCATACGAATGCTCGATTGGTAGTTGTTATTTTAGGCAAACTTCGCAAGTGGCAAGAATTGATCATATGAACCCTCGAAATCCATAACACAAGCACAAATCATATCCTCAAATATATGAATAGTGTGCTCGGACTATCCGTATGTCTGAGGATGAAATGTTGCGCTAAACTCAACCTACATGCCAAGCTCACACTGTACTTCTCTCCAAAAGTGTGAGGTGAACTGCGTACCTTGATCACAAATGATAGACATGGTCACACCGTGAAGACAGACGATCTCAGCCAACCACTCTGAAGCATAGACAACTACCACATGAATGAAATGCACTTACTCGGTCAGACTGTCCACAATAACTCATACCACATCGAACTTCCTCTGATTCTATGGGAGTCCAACAACAATGTCCATAGTGATAAACTCCCACTTCCACTCAGGAATCTCTAACTTCTAAAAAACACAACCAGGTCTCTGATGCTCATACTTTACTTGTTGACAATTTAGACACCGAGCTACATATGCAAATATGTCGTTCTTCATCCTTCTCCACTAGTAATGTTGTCGCAAGTCCTAACACATCTTGGCAGCACCCAGGATAGAATACCGGGAACTGTGGGCCTCCTCAACAATCAACTCATGAAGTCCATCTACGTTGGGCACACAAATACAACCATGCATCCTCAAAACTCCATCATCTCCAACAGTAACCTGCTTGACATCACCATGTTGCATTGTGTCCCTAAGGATAAGCAAACGAAGGTCGTCATATTGTCGCTCCCTGTGCACTCAAACTAAGAGGACCGAGCAAATGTACAAGCTAGAACACGCCTGGGCTATGAAACATCCAACCTCACGAATTGATTGGCCAAAGCCTAGACATCTGATGCAAGCAGTCTCTCACTGACTGGAATGTACGCAAGGATGCCCATACTCGCTACCTTTCTACTTAAGGCATCGGCCACCACATTGGCCTTGCCGGGCCGATACAAGATGGTGATATCATAGTCTTTCAATAGCTCCAACCACCTCCTCTGTCTCAAAATTGAGATCCTTTTGTTTGAACAAAGTACTGTAGACCCCGATGATCCATGAAAACCTCGCACGACACACCGTAAAGATAATGCCTCCAAATCTTCAGTGCATGAACAATGGTTGTCAGCTCTAGGTACTGCTACGAGCCTAGCACAAGATGCATCACAATATACCGCATAAGATCCTGAACCTGCGAGTAACACCAATACTGGCGTTGTAGTCAAAGCACTCTCGAGCCTCTGAAAGCTCATCTCACACTTGCTAACCATCTGAACGGGGCACCCTTATTGGTCAACCTGGTCAATGGGGTTGTTATAGATGAGAACCCCTCCACAAACCGACGGTAATAACCCGCCAAACCCAAGAAACTTCGGATCTCCATAGCTGAAGTGTGTCTAGGCCAGTTCTGAACTACCTTAATCTACTTAGGATCCACCCGAATGCCCTCTGTGATACAACGTGCCCCAAAAAAGTGACTAAGTCGAACCAAAACTCGCACTTTAAAAACTTGGCATATAACTGGCTATCCTTCAGTGTCTAAAGTACAATCTGAAGATGTCGTTCGTGCTCCTCTCGACTGCGGGAATAGATCAAGATATCATCAATACACACAATCACAATGGAATTCAGATAGAGCTTGAACACCCGGTTCATCAAATCCATAAATGTTGCTGGGGAATTTGTCAACCCAAACGACATCACTAGAAATTCATAATGCCCGTACCGATTTCGAAAAGTTGTCTTAGGGACGTCGGATTCCCTAATCTTCAACTGATGGTAGCCAGACATCAAATCAATCTTCGAAAATACTTTGGCACCCTAGAGTTGATCAAATAAGTCATAAATCCTCGGCAATGGATACTTGTTCTTAACGATGACTTTTTTCAACTGTCGGTAATCTGCACATCCTCATCAATCCATACTTCTTCTTCACAAACAACACAGGCACACCCTAGGGAACACTAGGTCTAACGAAGCCCTTATCAAGTAAATCTTGCAACTTTTCCTTCAATTATTTCAACTCTAGCGGGGCCATACTGTATGATGGAATAGAAATGGGCTGAGTGCCTAGATCCAAATCAATACATAAGTCAATAAGTAGAGCCCAGATAAAATAGAACTAAGGCATCCTTATGGAAAACTGAAACAATACCCGTGATAACACTGTCATATGACTCAGCCCCAAGCCTGGTTGGGAAAGCATAACATCGGGGCTGAGCCCTACCACTCAGAACCACGTCCTTGGGATGACCTCTAACTGGTTGGCCTCCACCTCTAATAGCCTAAACTCCACCTTTAGTTGTCTGACCCCTACCTCTGGCTGACTAAGCGGGCGGTGAAGCACCTGGTGCCGGGACCATGACACGAGAACCCTACTGTTGTAAGCTGCCTGATGCCCGTGGGAAAATCTAGTAATAGGCCTCGGGTCACCACAAGTATAACAGGACCTCGACTGCTGTGACTGCTACCCTAAAACCGACCCTGTCAACCTGAGTAACCACTTTGAAAACTCTAGAGCAAAGGTGCACTAATAGGAGCTGATGGTGCACAATAGGCTAGTTGATCAGAATGAGACATATGAGGGTCGCGACCACCTGAAGCATTGTAGGATGCCTGGAGCGCTGAGTGAAACGGCCTAGGAGGATGGCCTCTGCCAAAGTACCCCTGCCTCCAGACGAGGCACTAGTGAAAGTACTAGAATGTTGAGTCCTATTTTCAGACCCCTGCCATCTATCTTGTGCAAGAACTACCTCGATCCGCCTAGCGACATTAGCAACAACCTGAAAAGAAATCTCAGCCCCGGTCTTCTTGGCCATCTGAAGCCTGAAAGGGTGAGTGAGCCCATCAATAAACCTCCCCACCCTTTCCCTTTCAGTAGGAAGCAATAGAAGAGCATGAAAGCTAGCTCTACAAAACGGGTCTCGTACTAAGTAACAATCATATTGTCGTGTTAGAGGCGCTCGAACTGCCTGCGGTAATCCTCTCTCAATGTGATAGGGAGGAACTTCTTTAGGAAGAGCTGAGAGAATTGGTCCCAAGTAAGAGCAGGCGACCCAGCTGATCTAGTCAACATATAATCTCTCCACCACCTCTTGGCGGAACCCGTCATTTGAAACACAACAAAAGCGACCCCATTGGTCTCAACTATCCCCATGTTTCGCAGTGCCTCTTGGAAGCACTCAAGATAATCCTGTAGATCCTCATAAGGTGCACTACTAAAGTGAACTGGGAAGAGCTTGGCGAACTTGTCCAATCTCAATAATCCCTCAGAACACATGGCGGGCCTGTCACTGACCTGTGCCGCAACAATCGGCTAAACTACCCTAGCCGGCGAGGTTGCTGGCGTCTGATACGGGGGAGCCATCTGCTCCAGAGTATGGGTAGCGAGATTCCCCCAGCCTAAGAGATGGTTGGTGCCACCGGAAAGGTACCAGTCAGGGCCAGACTCTCTATAAGGCCCAGTACACGGACTAGAGCGTCCTTAAGTACTAGGGTGGTGAAGAACCCCTCTGGGACCTGAGCCGATCTAAAAGGTACGGTCTGAGCTTGAACCTCCTCATCAAAATCCACATGAGGCTCCACTGTTGGTGCTGGTGCTCGAGATCTAGGTTGAGCTCTACCTCTGCCTCGACCTCTGGCCCGACCTTGGCCTCGTCCTCTACCCCTAGTAGGAGGTGCCACTGAGGGCTCCGGTTGATGTCCAACTGAAGATGCAGTACGTGTTCTCGCCATCTGTGGGTGGACAAGAATAGAAGGATTCAATTAGCAATGATAGAATAAAATCGGACGACGGAGAAGAATAGAAGTGAAATTGTTCCTAAACTCCATAGCCTGTTGAGGATAAGTACAGACGTCTCTGTACCGATCCTCCAGACTCCACTAAGCATGCTCGTGACTTGTGAGACCTAGGCAACCTAGTGCTCTGATACCAACTTATCACGACCTAAAATTCCCACTGTTGGGACCGTGAAGGCGCCTAACATTCACTTGCTAGGAAATCCAACGTTAAAGGATCTTTAAGCCAATTTTTAATCAATTCAAATAAGTAAACCAATTAAACCGAAATGAAACTAAAATGGCATACGAAACGACATAAAAACCTATAACATCTAAGTGCAACCCGGATCTGGAGTCACAAGTTCACGAGCTTCTAGAGTCTCTACAAATAGGGTTTGAAATAAATACAAATGTCTCGAATGAAAAGAACAGTAAATAGGGGAAATGGAAATGGACTTCAAGGTCTGCGAACGCTAGCAGATCTACCTCGAGTCCCAAATTCTAATCCCAGCTGGTGCATCCTCATGTACAACTGAGACCAGTACCAAAATTTGCATAAGAAGTGCAGAGTGTAGTATGAGTACAACTGATCCAATGTACTCTATAAGTGTCGAGCCTAACCTCGACGAGGTAGTGACGAAGCTATGAAAGGACAACCACGTAAATAAACCTATACAGAAGGAAATATACATACAACATAACAACGAATAAAGAAGTAACAAGTACTATAGGGAGGGGACATGCGAAAGGGGTATACGATACGGTAAAGAAGTAACAAGTACTATTGGGAGGGGAATGATAACAAGGATCAGACAATGAACCTTCAACCAACAAAATGAACAAAACATAATGAATAGAACCGCATTGCATCACCCTTCGTGCTTTTACTCTCAGCCTCACCATGAAATAGTAATAATAGCACTGCATCACCCTTCGTGCTTTTACTCTAAATCTCACCATAAAAAGATAAATATGGCACAACATCACCCTTCGTGCTTTTACTCTCAATTTCATTATGAAACAACATATACGACACAACATCACCCTTCGTGCATTAACTCTCAAATATGGAACGACATCACCCTTCATGCATTAACTCTCAAATATGGCACGCCATCACCCTTCGTGCATTAACAGTCTCCCTCACCATGTAACAATGAACATATAACAATAGGGAGATGGAATGAGCAAGAACAAACCTTAGATCAACAATGGTTCCACAATACCAACCTCAACTTCGGAAACAATACTCAATCATCACAAATAGATCATAAATGGGAAAAGACATATCAATTTAGTAATTAACTAGTCTAAGCATAAATAAATTACAATAAACAAGTCCCACGTGCATGCTTTGACCCAACAACAACGCATAGATACTCATCACCTCACATATACGTTGTACCCAACATTTATACTTGTAGAAAATAGACAAACAAGTCCTAATCCCTCAATTCAACATTAACCACGACACTTACCATGCTCCAAAGACCAACTCAAAGATCAACCACAACTTTGCCTTTCAAACAAGCCTCCGAACCAACCAAATCTAGAAAATTATCAAAAAAAACGATTCAAAATAAGCCTTAGGAACTACCCACGAATGAAAAGGGTTCAATTTAGGTCATTATTGAAAAAGTCAACTAAAGTTAACTCTAGGGCTCGCTTGTTCCTAACCCGAAATTCGGACCAAAACCCTACTACCCATTCACTCTCTAGCCCGGTTATGTAATTTGTTTCGAAATCCGACCTATATTTGAGGTTTAAACTCCAAATTGTTTTAAAAACCGGCCCTTCCCAAGAGCAGGATTCGAGAGGCACCCCTTGGGTCAAATTCCTTTGAAGATCTTGTGCCTCTATTTTCAGTCAAGGCTCAACTACTCTCAATTCTCCTATAAGAAGTCTGCTAAGATCAAATGGAAGTTTTGCGCAACTACAAACATCGTTTCTAAGTCTCTCTACTTATTAGCCTAAAACACTATATTCCTAAGTTTATCATTGTCTCAAAATATAGGAAGAGTTAGAACGTAAAAGAGAGTTGTGTCATTTTTCAAGATACATTGTTGCTATACTTCGTAGGTGGTGAACGAATCAAAATCATACTTATTGTAATTCTTTGAAAGATCTAAGGGAACCCTTGTGACCCAAGGAAAACTGGATATAAGTACCATACCGTTACCTAACCAGTATAAAACTGCTACGGTATCTTACATTCTGCACGAAATCTAGTCAACTAAAATCATCGTTAGTCGACTATTTTTTCATAGACCACAATTCACAACACCCCCCTCCTTGTACTTTCAGTTTTCACCCCATTTTTATATTTTAGAAGCTAAGGTAAAACCAAGGAAGAAAAAAATACATAACGAGTCACCAACATTATTTATTCATAATTTGTATCTTAATTACATTTACACAATATGAGCAATACATCATTAACGTTGATGCAAATTGTTTAATTAAACACATATTTTCCTACCAATAAAAGGTAATGATATATCAACCTTGCTGATATATAGCCGTTCCGTGTACTACCAGCGAACAAATCTCTCAATGGCATCCTGGAAATAGGTGACAAAATAAGAGTAAACTTAAAAATATAAAAATAAATGAAATTTAACAAGGAAAATTTATGACTAAGGTGAAAGCGATCAAAGGGTGGGGGGGAGGGGGGGGGGGGGGGGGAGTTATAGTACACATTTAAGGGTGTGTTTTGGCCGGACGAAAGTCATTTTTCAAGAAAATGATTTATTATCCGAAGTATTTTTGAGAAAATATTTTTTTAGTGTTTGGTTATCATGAAAATATTTTCTGAAAAAAACTACGTGCTTATTAAATATTGGTAAAAATAGTGTTTGATAAAACTTTTGATGTATAATTTACGTGATTCTGATCTAGATAATCTTTGTTAGAATTTTTTTTAATTTTCTCTTTGGTTCTTGACAATTAATTATTTGTTTATCATTTTTTAAATTTTAGTTTTCACATAATACTTAGCAGGAGAAGGTGAAACCCAATTCCCTAATGAGATTCAAACTTGTGGTAATTCAGTTTTATATATATAGCGCTTCTCTTTTAATGGGTCCTACGTGTCAGAATTCCTATATACCTCGAGATACGGAGTGAGAAACCAAAAAAACGATAAAAATATGAATGTTCGAATTAATATAAAAAACTATCTACTTATTAGATATTGGTAAAAATATTAGCAAACCCGATAGTGTTTGAGAAATTAATATCCGTATTCACGAGCTCAAAAATTAAAAAAAGCCTTTAACGTTTATATTGTGAACTCATTTATTCTCTTTGAAACGGACTAAGTAAGTACGTACCTCAAGAGCAAAGCGGGGATCGTCTCGTTGTCCTGCTGTAGCACCCGGGTTCCCACCCGATGTCACAACTTGGGATTTTTTAGTTTCATCGTCTAATATTGGGAAGGGATCAAAGCGTTGGGCAGGAGCTCCTCTCCAATCTACTAAAATTTTAACGAATTCCTCTGTAATATCTCCTCCTCCTGTTACTTGTTTGAGAAAACGATAAAGATCGTCATCTCTTTCCTTTTTGTCATTCAATTTAACCTGTTAATTAAGTATAACATCACATCAGTGTTCACACAAACAAACATTTCACTTTTAGTCCCAGTAATATCGATAAAGTATCATTTTTGGTCCTTGTCATATCTCTAAGCTTTAATTAATTGAATTGTGCACTATTGATTCTTCCGTTGTGAATCTTCAAATTATATTCGTAAATTTTGATTTGGCTTGGTGATATATGACTCAAATTATTTAAATTTTAATTAGTTAAAATATATTTTTAAACTTTACATAAGAATATATTATATTTAGACTATTTTTAAATTATATTACCCTCAAATATGATATAAACTATGATTACAAGAGTTCCAAACTTATAAATAATCAAAACCAAGACGTATTCAAGCAAATCCTGTCATTTCGAATGGAGGCAATATAAGATTTTTTCTTTCAATATTCAAAACTACATAAAACATATACGTAGCAATTTGTGTTAAGTCATATGCCGTATAACCAAAGGATATTTATAGGTAAGCCTCCATAAAATGTAAGATTTGTAATTTTAAAAATAGGTGAGATTACTTGTTACAATATGTAAAAATAACCTGAAAATGTAACTTTTTTTTACACTAACAGTGCTTATAACTTAAACTCAATTAATCTAAGATAGACCTTAGTATTTAACCTCATTTAAAACTTCATGAAGATGAAAGTAGAGTTTACCTTGTCGAAAAGTGGAAATTTAGCAGCATTAAGAATTTCTTGTTTTCCCCCTCCATATCCTGACTTGCCTGTTTCTTTCTTATCATAGAGAAACCCTAGAACCGCAAATCCTACAAAAGGATGACAAACATCTTTCAGACTAATAGAAACAGAAAATCATTAGAAAATATGAATCTTATTCAGTCAGATACTTTTTTTGTTTTGTTTTGTTTATGTTAGATTTTCAAAAAGGGTTTTCTAGCAGTAGAATATAGTTTTGTTTTGTATTGAAAGTTATTTTAGCTTTTTGGAGTTTTTAAGTGTTTTTTAAAAGACTAAAAATAGTTTTTCATCTGAAAAACATTTATTTACATGGTATGGTCATTGAAAAATCAAATCTTTAATCCTAATTAGTCGGTATCCTTAAATACATATCCGCACCCTAATTACACCAAATAATATGAACTAATCATATTTAAGTGGTCTAATATATAGGTTGATAATATGTATTACTTAATTATGCCTAAGTTAATTATAAAAGTCTATGTGCAAACACATATTGTGCGTCCATTGATTTGGTGTAAATATTGAGTGCGAGTATGTTTTTACCGGATCACCTACATAAAACTTTTGTTTGATTTATTACTGATCGACATGGATTTCAAAAGATGGCAAGTCTTAAATATATTACTCCATGGATTTAGGTCTACCACATTTCTTTTAACAGATTCGATCATCAAAATTCCACAATGTCTATGTTTGTGATTCCCTCTGGTAACGATCCGGTCGGTCGTTTCGGGAGTTGTAACCACGTTCCCCCACTTTCTCCTCATTTTGTACTTTACTCTTGTTTTATGAATTATCGGAATGAATTGAGACAATTAGTCTTATAACTGAAAACTTAAGTTGGAAAAGTTGATGAATGTTGATTTATGTGTAAATGACCTCATATTTGAATTTTGATGGTTCTGTTAGCTCCGTTGGGTGATTTTGGACTTAGGAGTGTGTCCGGATTGTGATTTGGAGGACGGTAGTGAAATTACGCTTAAAATGGCTTTGATTGAGAGTGGACTTTTTGATATCAGGATCGGATCTGATTCCGGAAGTTAGAGTAGGTCTGAGGTGTCATTTGTGAGTTGTGTGCAAAATTTGGGGTCAATCGGATGTGATTTGACAGGTTTCGTCGTCGGTTGTAGTAATTGGAAATTTCAAAGTCCATTAGGCTTGAATCTATATGCGGTTTGTGTTTTTGATGTTAATTGAGGTGGTTTGAGGGTTCAATTAAGTTCGTATGATGTTATGGGACTTGATGGTATGTTTGGTTGAGTTCATGAGGGCCTCGGATGAGTTTCGGATGGTTGGCGGATCATTTTTGGACTTGGTATGTTGGCTGAAGATTCTGGTCTTTGTTGGTTCTGGTTTCCTTTTACGCGTTCGTGAGAATGGTCTCGTGTTTGCGAAGTATAAATGAAGGCTAAGGAAGGTTTGTTCTTTGCATTCGTGAAGGTATAGGAGGAGAGTGCACCGCGAACGCGAGATGGGTTACACGTTCGCGAAGAATAGAAGAGGCAACTGGGGACCCCATGTAATCGTTCTACGGGTTCGTGGAGGTGAGGTCAGCGTTCGCGAGTGGTTCATCATGTTCGCGTTGAAAGGATTTTGGTCAGAGGCAATGTGTGCTTCGCGAATGCGAGGGTGCTTCCGCGTTCGCGATGAAGGCATGTCTAGGCAGAATAAAAGATTAAAAAATGAGGGTTTCGACTTTCTAGTTCATATCACAAAATTGAATTGGGAGCTCGGTAGAAGGTGATTTTTGGAGAGATTCTTGCGTAAGTATTTGGGTTAAGTGATTCCTATCTAGTTTTGGTTAATTTTCATGATTATGCCTTTGATTCCATCATTTAATATGTGATTTGGGGGGAAATTGGGGAAAATAAAGAAAAGTTCTTAGGCTAGATTTTTGAGGTTTTGAATGAGATTTTGATATCAGATTTGAGTAATTTGGTATGGTTAGACTCGTGGCTGAATGGGCTTTCAGGTTTTGTGATTTTTGTTGGATTTCGAGATGTGGGCCCAGGAGCCGATTTCGGATTTTTGATTAAAACTTCGTACTTTTCTTATGCAATTGATTCCTTAGTCAGAGTTGATTGTATTGTATTTTTTGTGGCTAGATTTAAGACGTTCGGAGGACGATTTGCGAGGCAAAGGCGTATTGGAGTAAGGATATTTCTCAGATTGAGGTAAGTAACAGTTCTAAATCTGATTCTTGGGGTACGAAACTCCATGGTATGTGAATTGTGACTGGTTAGAGGTGATGCACATGGTAGGTGACGGACGTGTGAGCGTGTAGCGTAGGAATTGTGACTTGGTCCATTCCATGAAACTACGAAGTTGAATAATTTGTCAATTAGCTATATGCTCCCCATTTGACACCATATCGTCTCAAATAAGCATNCGTTCGTCTTTTTTGCCCTTTAAAGATAGATTTCACACTAGACAAAATAGTAATTTAATTATTTCCCTAATAGTTATGTCTTTTTATTTTCCTAATATTTAGGACTTTGAAATCAACTAAAATTATAGTTATAAAATATTTTCTTATTTGAACTATTTAGAAAGTCCTAATATTTAAAAATTTAAATCAAGTTTGCTTTTATTTATGTAAATTCTTTCCTTGTTTGAATCGAATAAAATAAATACTAACGTATAATTATAAGTATGATTTTTTCATATGGATTATATAATCCTAATTCTACTCAACGAACATTTGTACAAAGTTAACTTTGTAATGAGTATGTTTCTTTTTCTAGATACGAACGAATCAAAATATTCTTAATAAATTATGAAGCTTAAAATAAAATAACAAGCCAAATATTGTATTTATAGAAAACAACAAAGTTTTTGGCTTTGAAAAAATTGGAAGAATTATTTTGAAAACAAATATTTTGGTTAGTTGTCATGTTTTGAATTTAAAAATAAATATTCTCAAAGAATAAAAAGTAGTTGTTCTTCTTCAAGAAAATTAACATAGCAATAAATATAAGTATTTAAAATACCTAATAACCTAATTTTTAAATTGAATATATTGACTTACACTAAAGCTAGTATATACATATATATTATTGATTAGCTCGTGCATAACTAAGGTAAACAAGTAGCAACACTTAATGCAGATCCCTGGTGTAACTCTTCTATATCTCTTATTGTCGTTTTCACACTTGAGAGGCTCCTATATGTGAATATCTTTTATGATATTTATGTAATTGATCATTGATTTGAAATACTTCTAGAATGGTAAAGTTGCTTCTGAATCAACACAGCTATTAAATGTGTTGACCCCCGTACTTTGTATTCTGTTAATCTTTAAGACGTGTTAGGTTCAAGTTCTAACTATGACAATAAAAAGGTCATATGAACTGAGTAACTTCTATGAAAGGGAGAGAAATCAATGGAAATATGAAGAGCATATTATTACCCCTCAAGTTTTTACGTATTGATTTGATGATAACAAACCTATATAATTATTAATCAAAGAATATTTACTTGTGGTAACTTTATTCTTGCACAACTTTGTTCAAGGAAGAAGATGCCGGTAAAGATCCAAAGAAATATGAGAAAAAGAATATCATGTGAAGAATTTATGTGATGACCCAAAAGGTCATCCTAAGTAATTCTAGCTAAATCTGTGTTCCGAGGCCCCGAAAGCCTCCGTTAATCTCACCTCGATATGTGTGCGCAGCCCGGGCATGTAGCCGGGAAGCTTCTATGTGAAAATTTGATAAAAATGGAACTTTGAATTGAATAATTGAATAATTGAATAAAGTTGACTTTGGTCAACATTTTTGGTAAACAGACTCGGACCCGTGATGCGACGGTCCCGGAGGGTCCTTAGGAAAATATGGGACTTGGGCGTATGCCCGGAAGCTAATTCCGAGGTCCCAAGCCCGAGAAATGAATTTTTTTTTAAAAATTGTTTTCTCAAAATAATAAAGGATTTTGAAAATGAATTATTATGTGAAAACCGTGTTACCGGCCCGTATTATAGTTTCGAAGCCTGGAACAGGTTTATTATATGTTATGTGACTTATCTGTGAAATTTGGTGTAAAACGGACTTGAAATGACGTGATTCGGATTAAAATCGGATAAGTTAAGCTTTATGAAGTTTTAAGAAATTTCTAAGAGTTTTGAGGTTTAATTCCGTGTTTTTGATGATATTTTGGTGATTTAAAAGCTCGAATAAGTCCGTAGGATGTTTTGGGAGTTGTGAGTATTTTTGGTTTTGAGCCCCGAGGGCTCGGGTGAGTTTCGGGTAGCTACAGGGTGTAAAAAGTGCTAAAAATCTGGTGTGCTTGGGATTTTCTGGTGTCCAGCGTTTTCTTCTCCGCGATCGCGGACGTGTTCTTGCGATCCCGATGTGTCAGGGGTTGGGGGTGAGTAGTTGACTCTATGCGAACGCAGGGCCTCAACCGCGATCGCAGAGCTTGGGGGCCAGTGCTCTACGCGATCGCGGAAGGCCTCACGCGAACGCATAGAGTAAGTCTTGGGATGGGGGCTGGGTAGGCGTTGCACTATGCGAACACAATCGCTTGGTCGCGATCGCGAAGGCTAGTGACCGTGTTCCCTGCGATCGCATCCTCTTAGCCGCGATTGGGAAGCTTCAGACCCAGTACTCTCCGCGATCGCGTGCCTCCTGCCGCGATCGCGTGCCTCCTGCCGCGATCGCGATAGCCATTTTCGCCCAGTCAATTTAAAAGCCCCAAAACAGAATAACATTACGGGATTTAACCCACTTCTTCTCAAACCTCTTCTTCCCCACTTCCCCTTAGGCGATTTTGAAGATTTCCATCACCATAACTCCACAGGTAAGTGATTCCAACTCTATTTTCTTTCATTTATCTTCAACAACCACTAGAATCTAAGCCTAAAACATGGAAATTAAGTAGAAATTAGGGATTTTGGGTAGAGTTAGGTTTTTGGGAAAATTAAGTGATTCAACCTCAATTTGGGGTCGGATCTTGAAACAAATTATATATTTTTACTCGTGGGGTTATGGGTGATTGGGTTTTGGTCCGAACCTCTTTGGACCAAGCGGGCCCGGGGTCGAATTTTGGAAATTTTGAAATAATGGTAGGAATTGTGTATTTAGGCTATGGGATGGTGTTATTGAGTTATTATTGATATACTTAAGTTAATTATGCCTAGATATTGTTGTTCCGGAGTTGAATTCAAAAGGAAAGGCGGTCTTAGAGGGTTGATTGCTATACTTTGGACCGAGGTAAGTTATACTTTGGACCGAGGTAAGTGTCTTGCCTAACTTTGGTGAGGGAATAGGTATTATTTGCTATGTGCTAAGTGATTATCATGTTCATTGCATAGGTGAGGTGACGAGTACCTATGCAATGTGTGTCAAGCATGCCCGTGAGTCTATTTTGATAGAAATTGCAGTATTTCTTCCATGTTTAGCATATTATGAGATTGTCTTTACTTGGTAATTTATTCTTGATTGAAAGTATTGGCTGTTGAGTTTGAGAAGTGTTGATACGAATGATAATATAAGTGTAGAGTATGCGACTGAGGTGATTGGTTATAGCTGAGACCCTTGCCATGCATTTATTGAGCTATTAAATTGATGTTTTCTCCTCTTGCCGGGTGTTTTGAACTGCTTATTTCCACTATGATGTACTCCTTGCCATTTTATCTGTTATTGTTTGGTGAGGAAGAGTGTAAAGCACGAAGGGTGATGCCGTGCCATGATATTTGATTACATTGCATAGTGAGGAAGAGTGTAAAGCACGAAGGGTGATGCCGTGCCATGATTCATATTGATTATAAGCACGAAGGTAAATGTCGTGCCATGACTTTTATTGATTATAAGCACGAAGGTTAATGTCGTGCCATGATACATTGTACATTGCATTGTGAGGAAGAGAGTAAAAGCACGAAGGGTGATGTCGTGCCATTGTTTACTTTTCTGATATTTATACTTCGTGGGCTATTGTATTAGATTACCTCCCTTGTTTACTTCTATCTGTCAATTAGGCTACTTCACTTCACTTGTCCCCTTTTACTGCTCCCGTATCCCTTACTTGTTTGCTTATCTCTTATCTCGAATTATCCATGTTACCTGTTGTAGAATAGGGCAGGTTATCGTTATTGTCAAGTCTAGCCTCGTCACTACTTCGGCCGAGGTTAGGCTCGGCACTTACTCAGTACATGGGGTCGGTTGTACTGATACTACACTGCACTTCTTTATGTTGTGCAGATCCCGCTCCTGGACCCCGTGGACCGTTTTGAGGGAGTCGCCTTCAGTCCACATTGAGCTTCAAGGTATACCACTGGCGTTCGTGGACCCTGGAGTCTCTTCTGCTATTGTGTCCTATTGTCTTACTTCTCTTTCAGTTCTAAAGACAATACTATATTTCCTTTCAGACTTGTATTTAGTATTCTTATAGCTAGTCCGTGAGATTGTGACATCCCGGTTTTGGGATTTTTGCGATATTGTTGTCTTTATCGTTTCATTATGCGTTTTGGGAATATTAATACTTTTCCGCTGTAAAAACTTTTGAAGTGATTTGGAAATGTTCGGTAAAGGTTGAAAGTTAAAGAAATTGAGATATTCCAGTAGAGGTTGGAAAGTTAATTGGCTTTACTACTGCTACGTTGTTTTATAGATGTCAAAGTGTTATGCACGTTGGCTTGTCTAGCGGGTTCAACATTAGACGCAGTCACGGTCTGAAAGGTGGGATTTTGGGTANGTTGCTTAGGTCTCACAACTCACGGACAACCTTGGTAGAGTCTGAGGGATCGGTACGGAGACGTCTGTATTTATCCCCCAGAGGCTGCTAAGTTAGGATACTCCTCTTCTCTTCATATTCTGTCGTGCGTAGTATATTTTGGCATACTGATCGAGTTTCTATTCAATTCTCTCGCGGATGGCGAGGACGCGTGCTTCCCTTGGTTCCGCTCAGCAGCCCGACACTCCTGCTACAGCTCCTATGAAGGGTCGAGGACGAGGCCGTGCTAGAGGCCGAGGCCAGGGCAGGGCTCAGCCCAGAGCAGAAGCGCCAGTGGAGGACCCTCAAGTCGAGTCTGACGAGGAGGTCCCAGTTCCGGCACTCCCAGTAGGACCAGCACAGGTCCCAGAGGGGTTCATAGCTACCCCAGTGCTTCAGGACGCTCTTGTCCGTCTGGTAGGAACTATGGAGAGTGTGACTCAGGCCGGTCTTCTTCCTACAGCTCCAGCCGGATCTCAGGCTGGGAGAGGTACCCAGACTCCTATTATTCATACACCAGAGCAGGTTGCCACTCGGTTTCAGACTCCGGCACCTCAGCCAGCCGGAGTAGCACAACCAGGTATTATAGCACCTGTAGCTGAGGGAGCAGCTATGTCAGCAGACGCGTTGTGGAGATTGGACAGATTCACCAAGTTATTCACTGCTACTTTTACTGGTGCACCGTCAGAGGAACCACAGGATTACTTGGACAGTTTTCACGAGGTTCTTCGGAACATGGGCATAGTGGAGTCCAATGGAGTTGGCTTCGTCACTTTTCGACTATCTGGCGCAGCCAAGATTTGGTGGAGGGACTACTGTTTAGCCAGAGTTGGGTCTGCATCTTTGACTTGGGCACAGTTCACAGAGGTATTTTTGGGGAAGTTCCTTCCTATTACTCAGCGAGAGGAT
>ML241312.1:7018-22805 GCA_005239495.1 Nicotiana undulata | reverse complement strand
ACTCTAGGTGCCCTAACGCACCACAAAAATCGTTAGGTGGCGACTCTTCCTTAAACCCTTTTTCTTTAAGGAGTTGTCCATAATGTCATAAAACCCGATCTCTCCGGGCGCGACAGCATGGCGACTCTGCTGGGGAAGTCCTTAGGCTTATACCATTACAAGTTGCTTTGTGAATTTAGACCTTTAATTTTCATTTAAATTCTTACACCTTTTCAGTTTCCCCTTTTATATGTTGTTAACTGTTTAATTTTTTGCAAGTATTTATTTCACCTGAACGAAACTGACATATCTTCATGTTTTCTTTGTAACCGCTTTCCATTGTAACTGTTGTATTTCCTTTCTTTACCTCTTTTCTCAAACGTGAAAATACATGCCTATTTGCTTAAATGATATTTATTGCATATCATGCTCCACATTCATATTCCACTCGTGCCAAACAAAAATCCTATAGCAACGCTTACAATGAGTGGTTGCGCTATTCCAATATTATCACCCCCTAAATTCGGAAAGGCCTATTTGCGGTAAAACTAGTCGATCAGCGGTGCAGTCGACAATTCTGTGCCTTCCCCCTTGAGTTGTCCGCTCAAGGGTACCGGTCTAAAACCCCATAGAAACCTTACTCTACTGTAATGTTGCATGAATCATGGTCAAACCTAGCAAGGCCAATGTGTTGTCCGCATCATAGCCTTTAAGATAGCCTCGTACAAAGTCCATTGGGTTTCCCTGGAACCCAAAAGGACGCCTTCACGTTCTGTGCATTTATTTGGAGAACTTAAATGCTCATGCTAATTATTGATGTTAAATAGTCGAGTCTGGTGGGGGTAAGGGCCTAACCTTGTTTGTTCGCAGGAAACGAGGCACGAAGTCCCCAGACTCAGCATGAGCTAAAATATGACAAGAGGGACAAGCTTGGAGAAGGTCCTTCTGGGACCAAATAGATAGGATTTGTCTTTACTTTGCTTTTGATGTAATAAAGCCACTGGCCATTAGTGACATTTTATATTTTCGCATTCTTAGAGTCAAGTTGGATTCGTCTATTTTATTATCAATAAAATGAGGCATTTAGTATTTTAAGTTCTCCAAATTAATTTGTCGCTAGGCCTACCTCGGGCACAAAGAGGTTCCCCAACTCAGGATGCGTTTTACATTTTCGCATTACATGTTTAAATTGCCGCAATATTCTTCATAATCCTCACTGACTTCCTTACCTTTTGTTTTGTTTTTCTTTATTTATTATTCCCCTCCCCAAAGGGTAGTTCGTGCACTCTGGCATCAACAACTTATTGCACAAGATCAAAGGGCCCTCCTCCCATTCCTCCTAAAGGGAAAAACAAGGGCAAAACTAAGATGGCAGATACAAGCGGTACCAGAAAAGACAACGGGGATGAACAGGTTGAGATCATTGATGGTTGAGGTATTCAGGTTCTGCACGAGGGTATGTCTCCACTAGAGAAGAAGCTGCTAAAGTTCCAAGAGGAACTTGATCAAGTCAAGAACTTGGCCCACTTATCATTCTCCCTCAACGTCCCAGACGTTCACTTCCCAAATTCTCCGAACCCCACTTTACCACAAAACATCCCCAAACAACCAAATCATCCAAAAGATCCAGTTCCACCAGCACAAGGCAACACATGTCACCACAACACTCCGCCTCTCCAGGATCAGACAAGAGACCACTTCCAAGCTTACGATAATCCCATTTATGTGGAAACCGTAGCTCATTCCACACCGCATACCTATGAGTCCGACGAGAAGGATAGGCTCATCAGGAATCTGGCCGAGGAACTCAAGCAATTGACCTACCGAGTTCAGGGCGTCGAAGGAGTTAAAGGGATTGAGGGTTTGATCTATGAGGATCTTTGCATACAACCCGATGTCGAACTGCCCGAGGGGTACAAACCTCCTAAGTTCGAGATGTTTGATGGTACTGGTGACCCAAGAGTCCATCTGAGGATTACTGCGACAAATTGGTCGACGTGGGAAAAGATGAAAGAATCCGCATGAAACTCTTCATGAGGAGCTTGAAAGGAGATGCACTATCCTGGTACATCAGCCAGGATCCAAAGAAATGGACCAATTGGGTGAGCATGGCTACAAACTTCATGGATAGATTCAGGTTCAACACGGAGAATGCACCAGATATATTCTACATCTAGAACTTAAGAAGAAACCAACAGAGACCTTTCGTGAGTATGCTACTCGTTGGAGGTCAGAATCCGCCAAGGTCATACCGGCCTTGAAAGAGGAACAAATGAAGAAGTTCTTTGTACGAGCTCAGGATCCTCAATACTATGAGCGGCTGATGATGGTCGAAGGGCACAAGTTTTCTGATATCATCAAGCTGGGAGAGAGAATCGAGGAAGGTATCAAAAACGGCATGGTTACTAATTTTGAAGTTTTACAGGCTACCAATAAAGCTCTGCAATTCGGTGGTGTGTCCAAGAAAAGGGATGTAGGAGCCGTGATGGTGGCACAGCAAGCCAAGTCCCCTCCCAAATACCAAGTATACCCCACACCTTCCTTCGCATACCAACCAGTTCCAAGCTACCAAGCACCCTCACTTCAATACCAAACACCCTCACCCACCTACCAAGCTCCACCACCCACATATCAGCCTACCTCGCCCAGATACTCCCAACCAACTCCCGTATATAATGCCTACAATTCCCAACCTTCTCACTACCAATCACCACCTAACCGCCAAAACTTCCCAAGACCTCACCCAAACTTCGACCGTCGTCTACCAAAACTGTATACCGCCATAGCTGAACCCATTGACCAATTATACGAAAAGCTCAAAGCCGGCGCTTATGTCACACCTATTCCCGTTGTTGCCCCTGAGAACCCTTCTCAGTGGGTCAACCCAAACAAAACTTGTGCTTACCACTCCGGCATGAAGGGACACACCATCGAGGAATGCCGTTCCTTGAAGGACAAGATACAGACCCTCATATTTAACAAGATCATTGTAGCCAAGGACCCTGCTCTTAATGTTCGCAATAATCCGCTGCCTGACCATAAGGGTCATGATTGAGGTTGATGATGACTGGGATCCCGAGGGATCGATTGGGCTGATTGCAGAGGGTGATCCGAAGAAGCCTTCCATTATTCTTAATCCGATCGTGGTCCATATGCAGCCATCTGAGGAAGCTGAGGGAAACATGTCCCTTCTACTTGAGTTTGAATCGAGACCACCCGCAAAGGAAAAGGCCCCAGTGCCGATCGAAGTCAAGTTTGTACGACCGCTCGAAATTGCAGTCTGGCCATCTATAACATATACTCCAGAAGGAATAAGAATGACCACACCTATTCCAGAGGCAATGTCAACAACGACACCATTTTACTCAGACGCCATTCCGTGGGACTATACTGTTGAAGCAAGGAGGAAAGGTAAAGGCAAGTCTGAAGAAGCCATCGCTGCACAGGGTATGACGAGAACTGGCAGAGTTTATATCCCTGAACATTTGGCCGAGTCTAGCAAGCAGGCCAACAACCGTCCCCCCCATCATTGAAACAGGTTCAGACGATCAGTGGAGAAAGATACAAGCCAAGGAATACTCAATCCTCGACCAGTTAACAAAACGCCAGCTTAGATATCCATCCTCTCCCTGTTACAAAACTCTAAAACTCACAGGAGTGCTTTGCTAAGGGTGCTGAGTGAAGCATACGTGCCCAACAATATCACCAGTGGGGAAATGGCCAACATGGTAGGCCAGGTGCTGGAAAGTCACAAGATCACTTTCCATGAAGATGAGCTGCCGCCCGAAGGACTAGGGCATAACAGAGCACTACACATCACGGTACAATGTGAGGATCATTTCATCATATGGATCCTAATTGATGGGGGTTCCAGCCTCAACATCTGTCCGCTGATCACGCTCAAGAAATTGGGCAAAAGTCTACATGAGATAAAGGAAGGAGAGATCAATGTAAAAGCCTTCGACGGTTCGCAGAGGTCCACCATGGGAGAAACCACCTTGTGCTTACAGATGGGACCAACGTGGTTCGAGGTAGATTTCCAAGTGATAGATGTGCCTGCATCCTACAACTTACTGTTAGGATGACCTTGGATCCACGCGGCTGGGGCCGTGGCATCAACCCTACACCAAGCTATGAAGTTTGAATAGAATCAAGAGGTAATCATCCATGGCGACAGTAGCAACCATAACTACGGTCGCCAGACCTTTTCGGTCATCGATGGAAGGAGGAAGTTGGGTGGAGAAATCTACCACAACGTGGAACATGTTAACACCATTGGCCCTCAAGTAGTGGGGCAGTAAGACCGAAAGCATATTAAACTGACAAGGGTACGAGCCAGGTAAAGGGATCGGTAGGCATCTTCAAGGAATAACAAAGCCAATAACACTCAAGAAGCATGGTACCACTTTTGGTCTAGGGTACGAGTACACTTGGAAGGAGTTCAAGGACTGGTCTCCACCATGGCGCGGCCCCTACTACCCATTGGAGCAGCCAATACCCCACATAGAGCAGACTTTCCAGCCAACTAACATCACATATGGTACAGACGAGGAGGAGGTGCTAGCGTCAATGAGGGATCTATTTCTAGATGATGAGGACATAGACTGCTGTGTCATTCTTGAAGAGGAGGGGGAGGAAGGCCCTTCTATACAAGTCGTGAGCAAGGGATCATGTCTCAACAATTGGTCCGTCAGGACAACCAAAGCCCGTCGAGCCTCGGGGTAGCAAGGCTAACAAAACAAGCATTATTTTTAGTTTATTTATTTAAAGAATTTTCTTCTCGCATTTTAATTTCTGCAAGAAAGAGCTCCCGTGTTTAAGCAATTATTTAATTTATCAAAGCATTTCCAGTTTCTTTATAAATCTTATATTTACTTGCTACTGTTTTCCTCCCAATTACTTTATTTACACAGCATTACTATTACTTATCTTAATGAACCGACGACTGTGACCTGCAACGAGGCAACGCAACAAATGGATTCCGAGTCAGACGAGGATGATATACCTGAAGATATTATTAAAGAGGTCGAGAACTTTGAGAACAGACCTAAGTCTAACTTGGACGAGACTGAGGTCGTCAACCTGGGAAACGCAGAGAACGTCAAAGAAACACGCATCAGCATTCATCTGTCGCCGTCAGAAAAGGAGGAATATACGGAATTCTTAAGGGAATATGAGGACATATTCGCCTGGTCATATGATGACATGACTGGCCTCAGTACATCTATTGTGGCCCACAAGCTGCCAACCAATCCAACATGCCCACCAGTGAAGCAAAAGCTCAGGAAGTTCAAACCAGGCATGAGCTTGAAAATCAAAGAAGAGGTCACCAAGCAGATCAATGTCGGGGTTCTCCGTGTAGTCGAATATCCTACATGGTTAGCCAATATTGTGCCTGTACCAAAGAAAGATGGGAAGGTCAGAGTCTGCGTTGACTACCGGGATCTCAACCGGGCTAGTCCGAAAGATGACTTCCCCCTGCCAAACATACACATCTTAATTGAAACTGTGCCAAGCACGAACTGCAGTCCTTTGTAGATTGTTTTGCTGGCTACTATCAGATTTGGATGGACGAGGAAGATGCTGAGAAAACGGCATTCATTACGCCGTGGGGAGTGTATTGCTACAAGATGATGCCATTCGGTCTGAAGAATGCAGGGGCCACCTACATGAGAGCCATGACTACTATATTACATGATATGATTCACAAGGAGATCGAGGTATATGTGGACGACGTCATCATCAAATCAAAGAAAGCTGCTGATCACATGGAAGATTTGAGAAAGTTCTTCAACAGGTTAAGGAAATACAATCTGAAACTTAACCCCGCAAAGTGTGCGTTCGGGGTTCCTGCTGGCAAGCTGCTAGGGTTCATTGTCAGTCGTCGAGGAATAGAGCTAGATCCATCAAATGTCAAAGCCATCCAAGAATTGCCGCCACCAAGGGACAAGAAGGATGTTATGAGCTTTCTGGGAAGGCTCAATTATATCAGCCGGTTCATAGCCCAATCCACTGTCATTTGTGAACCGATTTTCAAGATGCTAAGAAAGGATGTTGGCACCAAATGGATTGAGGATTTCAAATGGCCTTCGACAGAATCAAAGAGTACCTCTCAACACCACCAGTCTTGGTATCTCCAGAGCCGGGTAGACCTCTATTACTCTACCTTGCTGTGATAGATGGAGCTTTCAGTTGCGTTCTCGGGCAACATGACGAAACAGGGAGGAAAGAGCAAGCAATTTACTACCTCAGCAAGAAATTTACTCCGTATGAGGCCCGATATTCCCTACTAGAATGCACCTGTTATGATTTGACTTGGGTCGCACAGAAGCTGAGGCATTATTTCTGTGCCTACACAACGTACCTCATATCGAGGATGGATTCGCTAAAGTACATCTTTTAGAAGCCCATGCCCACTGGCAAGCTAGCTAAATGGCAGATCCTATTAAGTGAGTTCGACATCATTTACGTAACTCAGAAGGCGGTCAAGGGACAAGCATTAGCCGATCATCTTGCTGAAAATCCTGTGGACGGAGAATACGAACCATTGAAAACGTATTTCCCCGATGAAGAAGTGTCATTCGTAGGAGAGGACATTGCAGAATCCTACGATGGATGGAGGATGTTCTTTGATAGGGCTGAAAACTTCAAAGGCGTGGGTATTGGAGCAGTCTTAATTTCAGAAACTGATCAGCACTACCCGGTATCTTCCAAACTCAGGTTCCCCTGCACCAACAACATGGCTGAATATGAGGCCTGCATCCTGGGGCTCAACTTGGCCATTGACATGAATGTTCAGGAATTATTAGGGATTGGTGATTCAAACTTATTGATACACCAAGTCCGAGGAGAATGGGAGACCAAGAACTCCAAAATATTGCCGTATCTACATCGTGTACAGGAATTGAGAAAGAGGTTCACAAAGATAGAATTCCGGCACGTCCCCAGAATCCAGAATGAGTTCGCCGACGCACTGGCCACCTTGTCATCTATGATCCAACATCCAAACAAGAACTTCATTGATCCTATCCCGGTGGGGATTCACAATCAGCCGGCCTACTGTGCCCATGTTGAAGGAGAAGCAGATGGAAAGCCTTGGTTTCATGATATTAAGGAGTACTTGGCAGAGGGAGAGTACCCAGAGCTTGCAAACGCTACTCAGAAGCGCACTCTTCGAAAGTTATCAAACAATTTCTTTCATAGCAGAGGAATCCTGTATAGGAAGACTCCCGATCTGGGTTTGCTAATATGTGTCGAAGCAAAGGAAGCAACGGAGTTGTTGGAGGAAATACATGCTGGTACATGCGGTCCTCATATGAACGAGTTTGTTCTAGCAAAGAAGATACTTCGGGCTGGTTATTTCTGGATGACCATGGAAACAGATTGCATCCAGTATGTCCGCAAATGCCATCGATGTCAGATACATGAGGATATGATAAAGGTACCTCCCAGTGAGCTTAATGCAACAAGTTCACCCTGGCCGTTTGCCGCTTGGGGCATGGACGTTATTGGACCAATCAAGCCTGCAGCCTCCAATGAACACAGGTTCGTTCTGGTTGCCATTCACTATTTCACCAAATGGTTCAAAGCAGCATCTTACAAAGCAGTTACTAAGAAGGTCGTGGCCGACTTTGTCCGCGACCGCATTGTCTGTCGGTTCGGAGTCCCAGAGTCGATCATCACCGACAATGGTTCCAACCTAAACAACGATTTGATGAGAGTAATGTGTGAAACCTTCAAGATCGAACACAAGAATTCTACAGCATACAGACCTCAAATGAATGGAGCTGTTGAGGCTGCCAACAAGAACATCAAGAAGATACTGAGAAAGATGGTAGAGAAGCACAAGCAGTGGCATGGGAAGCTGTCATTCGCTCTGCTGGGATACCGCACCACGGTTCGCACATCAACCGGGGCAACTCCTTACATGTTGGTATACGGTACTGAAGCCGTCATTCCTGCTGAAGTTGAGATCCCATCTCTGAGAATCATACAAGAAGCTAAGCTCAGCGACGCAGAATGGGTAAGAAGCCGCTATGAGCAATTGGCCCTCATAGACGAAAAAAGAATGAACGCGGTTTGTCATGGTCAGCTATATCAGAATAGAATGACCAGAGCCTTCAACAAGAAAGTCAAACCAAGACGATTCACACCGGGGCAGCTGGTGTTAAAGAAAATCTTTCCTCATCAAGACGAAGCAAAAGGGAAATTCTCTCCCAATTGGCAAGTCCCTTACATGGTTCACCGAGTGCTGACAGGAGGAGCACTCATACTCGCAGAAATGGATGGAGAAGTTTGGCCTAAACCAATCAACTCAGACGCAGTCAAACGTTACTATGTGTAAACTCTCTATGCTTTTCTCAATGCTGTAAATTGAATTACGCCTGACCTGATTCTCGTTTAAGAGAGGATACGTAGGCAGCACTATGAGTTCGGTCACATTTTAATAAAAGTTTCATTTTTCCCACGAATGGAAACTGGGACCGAATTTTGAGGAGGGACCTCAAAATTCCGAAGAATGTTCAGCCGATCACCGCACAAGCAACAACCAGAAGCATCCACCCATCAAACTGGGGTAGAATTTTGAGGAGGGCCCTCAAATTTCCGTAGCAAGAGAGGTTGCAATGTCTTGAACCGCGTCGCAGTCGTCGGTTCATCCAAAGAAAATTATTTTTCAACTATATGTTATATCATATTTTTATAAAACCATACATATTTATTTCTCAAAAAATAGCTTGTTTTAGCAACGCTACCCCTGTGGTACAAATAAAGTTATCATCATCAAGCAGACGGGCCAAGCCAAGCCAGCGGGGATGCGAACTAACCCTCCCCTTACAGAACTTACGATTTTTCTTTGGACGCAGGCACAAAGGCGGCGAAAGCCCAAAACTTGTTAGCTCCCCGCAAGATGTATGCTTCCCAAAGACACGCTCTCAAACTCGCCGCACATGCCGACGTTATCATCATTGCAAATGACACTTCATTCGCAACAATCGTATCACCGCACTTTATCATCAGCTAAGAACTCTTACTGTCGTTTTATTTTCTGCATTGCATAAGGCTACTATTCTGCCTTCCGAGGTTAAGCTTTACGTCCCTCTGCATTTTATTTTATGCATTACATAAGGCTACCATTTTGCCTTCCGATGTTCCACGCTACCTCCCCAGCATTTATTTCCTGCATTGCATAAGGCTACTATTCTGCCTTCCGAGACTAAGCACTGTCTCCCGGTATTTTCTGCATTGCATAAGGCTACTATTCTGCCTTTCGAGGTTCCACGCTACCTCCCCCGCATTTTATTTCCTGCACTGCATAAGGCTACTGTTCTGCCTTCCGAGACTAAGCACTGTCTCCCTGCATTTTCTCGCATTGCACAAGGCTACTATTCTGCCTTCCGAGACTAAGCACTGTCTCCCTGCATTTTCTCGCATTGCACAAGGCTACTATTCTACCTTCCGAGGTTCCACGCTACCTCCCCCGCATTTTATTTCCTACACTGCATAAGGATACAATTCTGCCTTCCGAGACTAAGCACTGTCTCCCTGCATTCTCTCGCATTGCATAAGGCTATCATTCTGCCCTCCCAGGTTCTACGCTACCTCTCCTGCATTTATTTCCTGCATTGCATAAGGCTATCATCCTGCCTTCCGAGGTTCCACGCTACCTTTCTCCGCATTCTACTTCATTACGCAAAGCTCCTTTCTACCTTTTCAAAGCAATCACCTTTCGTTACGTTATTTATTTATGCTTTCTTTCGGGCTAAGCTCGGCCCCTCTTTCTTTTCCCAAATCGCAAGACTAAGCTCTGTCTTGTCAGCATCATACTACTGCATTCTTCTTGGCTGAAATATCGCCAACTTGTCCAAAGGCGTCATCGTTCAGAGGCACCATCTTCATGGCCCGAGAACATCATTTCATGGCCTAAGGATCTCTTTTGTTCAACTTGCACATCATTATTCAAAGGAACCATGGTTCGGAGGCACCATCCTCATGGCCCGAGAACATCATTTCATAGGCTGCGAATCTCGCACCAAGTGATTCATGGCCCAGGACATCATGGTCTAAGGACATCATCTTAATTGTCCGAAGACAGTATTCATAGTCCGACGGAACTTGCATCATATTTATATTAGGCACGATATAGGCTTGTTATTTACTTGCAGGTAATCCGGCCGGAACAGCCAACCAGGCAGGAGCGGACCGCTCCAGTTATCCAAAACAACCCCATAAAACCTTCCAATTTGCCTTACCTTGCACCTTGCGTCCGTTATTGTGAGACATCACCGGTATATTTCACCGATGATTCCTGAACTACATACGGCCTGATTCCTGTAAAACCAAGGATATGTAGGCAGCTCAGAAGCGGGGGCGGCCTAATTCTCTCACGCAGTTCCATTCGGTCAAAATTGGCCATCATATCTTTACCCGACAACTCTTTCATCCTTCCTGGATAAAGAGGGGCAGCTGTTGATACCCAATTTTTCCCCAAATTCTTTTCAAACTTGCAGATAAGCTTTCAAAATTACTCTTTGTAACGATGAGTATTTTTCCCTATTTTTCATATTCTTATTTAAATTGTTTCCTCGTTTATTTAATATTTCATATTTAAATAATTCCTAAATTATGTCATAAATAACTTCAAAATATTTTTTTACCTAGTATATTATTTATAATCGTTTTTATCCATTAAAATCCAATTAATTCACAAATTAGCCAATTGGGTCTTATTTAATTCCAATCATAACAGTTTTGCAATTATGGCGCAATTGGATGTTTTATATTATTTTAATTCAAAATTTATGCTTTTTTACACTTAATATTAGTTAATTACTGTGATTTTACTTATTTAAACTTAATTTCATTTTTATATAATTACTAGTTATTTTAATTAAATAATTATCTTATTTTAAGGACTATTTAAATTCTAGCCACTCTTAACCTATTTCAACCCCTTAACCAAATTACCCAAACCCCAGCCCAAACCCAATTAAATACCCAGCCCAAAACCTATCAGATACCCGACCCAATCCCAAGCCAATCTGAACTGTTGATCAAATTTGATCAACGATCCAGATATTACTTACCTAATTTAATTCTAACCTAACCTCCCCTCCGTCTCATTCTCTCAAGACCGACTCTCTCTCTTTTCGTCTCTTCCTCTCCTCCTCTCTCTAGAACTTTCTGGGTTCTTCTTCTCCGATGGCCTCCACCATCTCTCCGGCCACCTCCAGTCTCACCCCTTTCGACTACCAACCGCCATGACTCCTCCTTTCTCCGGTATACTCCATCTCTGAGACCTCCAGTGGTCTTTACCATGCCTGAACGGTTACTGGGCTTCCTTGCTTGGTTGGTTTTCCGGCTCTCTCCGGTGGGATTTTGACGCGACCATGCCATATTCGCCACGATCTTTGAGTTTCACAGCAGGTTCTTATACTTTCTCCAATATCTCTGAAACCCTAATCTTTAAAACGTTCCGATTTTCTTAGATCTACACTGAAGGTTTATTAAGAGTATTATTACACTTTTTCTCAAAAGCTTTTCGATTTTTAAACAAGTTCTTCACTTAGGGTTTCTGAAACTTTTTTTCAAACGATTTCTCAAGGTTCAAGTGATTTTCTCATATGCTTAGATGTTTCATCACTTTTAATCATGATTTATTATGTTAAAACTTTAGTTTTAACACTATGTTCTAACCCTGATTATGTCTCTACTGATTTGTCCCTCCAATTTGCGTGTATATCTGTTTCCCATGAGTAATCCCTGATTTGTGATTATTACCTTTGCTATGCTGTTGGTCTTTGATTCTACCGCTTCTTGCCTAATGTGTGTTTATCCTAATCAAATCAGTGCTTATTTTGACATTTTTGAATGACTCTGAGTGATACCATGCTGATTCCCAATATCTCCTTAAATATATGAGGCTTTTCCTGAATTGGTACTAATTTAGGATCCCTAATCTCTGGGGATTGATACCCTTTTACTGATTTCCAACCTCTGAATTATTTTCCTGCCTTATTGTGTGGTCGATTACAATGTTTACTGATTCTTGACATTGTTTCCTTAATTAAATCTTCTTAACCTAGTCCCAATTACTTACTCTATGCTTGCCATGTTCAAATTGTTTCCTTGATTGCTCTTGCTATGTGAATTCTTTTCCCTAATTTTCTCCTTCTTCTTTACCGTTTGAGATGACTCCCTTAATTAAGGGAGACTTCTGATTCTCACTTTACTGATTCTAAGTTGTTACCATTACTGAGCTACATTGATCCTTTCCTTATTAATCGTGTATTGATTCTTCTTGCCTTATATATCACTGATTCTTACCGTTTGAATTAAATCCCTTGGCTTAAGGGAGTACTTGCCTTAATTTCCTGATTTAATTGATTTCGAGTTCCTCAATTACTACTTGACTTGATTTTTACCTTATTTACTACTTGCTTTTCAACTATATATACTCTTCTTTCTCTCATTGCAAAACACACTGACACTGATAGCACACACAAACACACTAAGTAATCCTTGCTGCTCTTTTACTTCTGCACATTACTACTCTGTTGCTCTTTTGTTCTGCATACTGTTGTTGCTGTTCTATCTCTTTGCACCTTACTATTCTATATCAATCAACTGGTATGTCTCTAAGTTAATTTTATAGTGTCTCTACACAATATGCTTCAGTTCTTGTTTATATACCTGTTGTTCCTTTGGTGCTTTATCTTGTGGTTCTACTGCCTACCATGTAATTAGCACGATTCTATAATGTCCTTTATCTTTTGTTAGTCTAATAAGTACTCCGCTTTTCTCATGTGATTCTCTATAATTGTTTGAGTCTGGTGTAATTAGCTGCTATTCCTCCTTTCCTATCAGTCTAATATGTCTCTTGTTCCTCCTGTGTGACTCTATGTGAGACTTATGTCACTAGTATGATTATTTGTCTATAGGTTAATGTTTCTTATCTCAACATGACTAATGTTACATGCTCTCATCCCCTATTTAGCCTCTCATGCTTCAACCTGTATCCCTCCATCTGATTTCTAAATGCTATATAATTCTGATCCTGTTAATCTATGATTGCTTTGTGACAACTATGTGGTAACTATGTGAATCTGTAACTTTATTCTATTGCTAACATGTGAATTACTTGTACCCAACTCGCTTTCCCCTGTTGAGTTTGTCTCTTGAACCCTGCACCTTTGCTGAGTTGTGATTGGCCTGTTTCTTTCCCTTTTGCAAACTATTTATCTTTTGTAAAACACTTACATTGTTCTCTGTAGTCATTTTTCAAAACTGTTATTTCAGAACTCTTTCAAACTCAACACTCTTTTAAACTATAAGCACTTACCACTACTCTTAGAAATTAGGTCCTACCCCTTTCGTGTGAGCATTGCCTTGAGTACCCCTGAGTACTCATTGAACTTTGACACACAAGGCTGGTAATTCCACACTGCACCTTGTTAAAATCTTGGCAATTTTGCTTGGGTGCTGGTATTGGCCAGGGACCCATTTGGGGCCCTAGGGAAGTAAGACTGTGAAACTCGAAAGGAGTGAGGCTGGGAGATTGGGCCTGATTGAAGGCTCCCTATAGAAGCAACTTCTTACTTCTTTTTTTCCATTTCATTAATGTAATTTATTATTATTGGCTTGTAATAATTTGTAAACGAATAATTGGGGCTGGATAGTGAATGTGGGAGGGGACTATGCATGTTTAGTATAGTATGGATAGAAAACATGACTATAGGATTTTACTTACCTATGTGTGTAATAGTAGCATGCTTAGGACATGCATACCATGCATTAGAAATCATGTTTAGGTTCTTATTTCATCACAACTGTTATATTCATATCATTTTATAAGCCCTGCTCACAATTAATAATTATAACCAAGTAATAAAGGCGTCATAATGTACTACTACTGCATCTCCACAAGCATTGCATGTAGAAGACATGCCTATAGGGTTCTACTTATTCATGTGTGAATTAGATATCCTGCTCTTTAGGACTTTACTTTCAAAATGCCTGTTTTCCATTGCGCCCTGTTAAACGCCTAGTTAATGTTCTAATCTAGTAATCTCGCTAAAATATGGTTAAAGGTTTTAAAACGTTTTCTGCAAATATATTTTTCGCATATCTTTAAAATCAAGACTAAGGTATGCATGCTCAACTTTCAAAACAAAATAGGTAATGTGTACGATGCCTAGGCAAACCTTAGGCCTATCACTTATTAAAACCCAAATCAACCGTTATGTCCTGTTTGTATTAAAAATGACCTGTAAAACTAATCAACCTTTTCTTGAGCACATCGTTGTGTGTCGTTATTTTCGCTCTTGTTTGCCCAACAATTAACATATTTTCAAAACAAACTCTCCCTTTCACAAAGTCACCCTATTTTGTTTGAATCCTTTCTCTATCTTAAAATTATTGGTTCTCGAAATTATGCACTTACTCTCCTTTACTAAAACTCCTTTAAACTACTGGTTCCTGCTATATTTTTGAATTACTGATTTCAAAGTAAGTCACCCCTGTTTGAAACTACTCAGTTTTACTTTCAAATCTTGTTTTACTTCTGATTATTGGTTTCCTAAAGGTTATTCATCCGTTTATTTGAAACTCCATCAAAACTGCTGTGCATTTCTAATCTTGCTATTGCCTTTGAATTACTGGATTTTTCCAATCAAGTCTTCTTTAAACTGCTCTGTTTTAATCGACTTTTTGCTTATTTTTCTGAAAACGAAAGCTCCTAAGCCTACTGTTTTCAAACTTAAAACCTCTATTTTAAAACTCTTTCATTGAGACTCCTTTATGTGCTTGAGTCGTGCTATTTACGTATACAACCTGTGGAGGGATGTATGGGCCCCTATTTTCTTATGTATGCTTCCTCTATATGTAGTCCTAACTGTTATTGTATGTCGCTTAGAGTTTATCCTTTAAACCTAGGGGGTCAGCCTAGTACTCGCCTTGTAAGAATAGTAGTCCTAAACACCCTCTAGGACTGATAGGACGGGACGAGTAATAGCACGCAATAAGCATTCGTTACCAACACACGCGTTTTAAATAACCTTTACGGGGCGGGAAGGGTAGAATGCGGATATGATGACCGGTGCACTAATACCACGTGTAGCCGCCTCTTTGAGGAAGTGACATATCGGGTATTGCATTGATGTGATCCGTATTACTTTAAACCTAGGACAGTTTCAAATGTTTATTCTAATGTTTTCTCCAAAACCTTTAAAGATTTTCATACTTGTTTGAAATCCCCTCTTATATGAACCTTGCTTGCTACTTGTTCACCGTCCAAATTCACAAAATTTCTTGGCTGGGACCCACAATTATGGATCTTGAGGGGTGCCTAACACCTTCCCCTTAGGATAATTTCAAGCCCTTACCCAATCTCTGGTAACGCAAACTAGTTTATGATTTATCAACTCTAGGTGCCCTAACGCACCACAAAAATCGTTAGGTGACGACTCTTCCTTAAACCCTTTTTCTTTAAGGAGTTGTCCAGAATGTCATAAAACCCGATCTCTCCGTACCTAACACGTGCGATAGAAAAAGGGGGCGCAACACCAGGTAGACTAATTGTAATATTTTATGTGCTTTAAATATGATGTAAATGAATTGGATGTTGTGAATAAGTGTATGAGTCATATAATAAGTGATGTGAGGTCCAGGGGGAAGCCTAAGGCTAAGCCAAATGGGAAAATTTCATAACAGGCTAAAATTCCAAAGGTATTTGCACCAGTCCACACTTTGAACGAGCATATCTAATTATATATAAGGTATTAGGTGATGAAAAACCTATCAAATGAAAGGT
>ML241309.1:170898-183613 GCA_005239495.1 Nicotiana undulata | reverse complement strand
TATTTAAATACTGCCCAGGCTTTTGTTCTCCGTGATCGCAGCCTTGGCCCTGCGATCGCATATTGTCCACTTTGACCTCCGCGATCGCAGCCCCAGGCACGCGATCGCACAGTGCTTTTGACCAGCGACCCTACGCGATCGCACTCTTCCTCACGCGACCGCACTTGGTTACCTGCTCGACCTCTGCGATCGCAGAGTGTAAATCCTGGCCCCTCTCAAAATTCTCTATGCGATCGCGATTCCTTTTATGCGATCGCAGAGAGTTAAAATCTGCTGCACTGACACCAGAAAACAGCAGTTTCTCTAAGTCCAAAATGAGTCCGTTAATCACCCGAAATCAATCCCGAGCCCCTCGGGACCCCAACCAAACTTACCAACATATCCCATAACATCATTCAAACTTATTTGCACTCTAAAAACATCAAAACTAACATCAAAACTCCAAATTCTCATCCAATTCAAGCCTATGATTTCTAAAAACTTCCGAAACTCGCATTTGATCAAAAACCCAACCAAATCATCTCCGAATTACCTAAAATTTTGTGGGCAAGTCCACAATGACCTACGAAGCTACAGAAACTCTCGGAATCTCATTCCGACCCTCGGATCAAAATCTCGCCTATCAACCGGAATTCGCCAAAATACTAACTTCGCCAATTCAAGCCTAATTCTACATCGGGCATCCTAAAAATATTCTGAACACACTCCTAAGTCCCAAATCACCTAACGAAGCTATCCGAACCATAAAATACGTATTCCGAGGTCGTTTACCAATAAGTCAACTCTTAGTTGACTTTTCCCATTTTAAGGTTGTTCTTAAGGACTAAGTGACTAAATTCTCATTTAACCATTTCGATTTCAAGCCTATCAACTCTAACACATTAATAATAGAATAACCAACATATAATAAGCCACTAACAACAGTTATAATGCAGGTTTTACGTAACGACAGACCAGGTCGTTACACGTGCTCAGTCTTTCTTTTCTCTTTGGATCTTTCAAAGCTTATTAGAAGTTTCTCAATATATGCAAGAGCAATATCAATAAATTCTTGAAATTCATTACAGTTATGACATGTAGGAAGACGTACCTCACTTGTTCCTTCGTCTTCCATGAGACCAAGCTCGCCTGAATCTTCATCAATATCTTTTTTTATGGACATGAAGCACATATTGGGAATTTCCTCATGATCAGATTCTTCTTCATCACCCCATGCTCCAAAGGATTTCTTATTCTAGAAATTTTAACTTTGTTTCTTTTTCAGCTCAGGGCATTTTCTTTTTCAGCCCAGGGCATTCAACTTGAATGTGTCCATTTTTCACATTCGTTGCATCTTCCATCATTTTTTTCATTTTAATTTTCATTATAGTTTTCCCTTTTCTAAATTTGATTTACCTTTTCTGCTATTTCTATTTTTCCTCATCATGCTTGTTACAACATTAGAGAGCATGGCTATATTTTCGTCTTGTTCTCCTCTTCCTCCTCCTCCTCCCCCTCCTCCTCCTCCTCCTCCTCCTTCTTCTTCTTCTTCTTCTTCTCATCCTTCTCAGGTGATAATGATTTTATATGATGGTTGTGAATACATTTTCATGTAGTTTATGATTTTTTACAATGGTGAGATGTTATGCCGCTTTATTTTTTTTCTATTGCTTAGAGTTTCTTCTTATTATTTTTCTTAGTTGCAATATGAGTTCATTAGATTTATNCTCCTCCTCCTCCTCCTTCTTCTCCTCCTCCTCCTCCTCCTTCTTCTTCTTCTCCTTCTCCTTCTTCTTCTTCTTCTTCTTCTTCTTCTTTTTCTGATTTTGCTATGGTTGCTTTGAATGCAACCGTCTTCTTTTTTTCTTGCTGGACTTGCCTGTCAATATCAATAAATTCTTGAAATTCATTACAGTTATATAATGTAGGAAGACGTACCTCACTTGTTCCTTCTTCTGCCAAGAGACGAAGCTCGCCTGAATCTTTATCAATATCTTTTTTGATGGACATGAAGAGCATATTGGGAATTTCCTCATGATCAAATTCTTCTTCATCACTCCATGCTCCAAAGGATTTCTTATTCTGGAAATTTTAACTTTGTTTCTTTTTCAGCTCAGGGCATTCAGCTTGAATGTGTCCATTTTTCACATTCGTTGCATCTTCCATCATTTTTTTCACTTTCATTATCATTTTCCCTTTTCTAAATTTGATTTAACTTTTCTGCTATTTATGTTTTTCCTCATCATGCTTGTTACAACATTAGAGAGCATGGCTATATCTATATTTTTGTCTTGTTCTCCTCCTCCTCCTCCTCCTCCTCCTCCTCCTCCTCCTCCTTCTCCTTCTTCTTCTTCTTCTCCCTCTTATTCTTCTTCTCCTCCTTCTTCTCCTCCTCCTTCTCCTTCTTCTCCTCCTCCTTCTCCTTCTTCTTCTCCTTCTTCTCCTCCTCCTTCTTCTTCTTCTCCTCCTTCTTCTTCTTCTTCTTATTCTCCTTCTTCTTCTCCTTCTTCTCCTTCTTCTCCTTCTCCTTCTTCTTCTTCTTCTTATTCTACTATGGTAGCTTTGAATGAAACCGTCTTCTTATTTTCTTGCTGGACTTTCCTGTCTAAATGTGTTTTCTCAAACACAAATAGATCACCTCTGAATTCATCATGAGACTTTTTGTCAAGATCCTGACATTCCATAGCAATAACCAATTACGAAGATCTGGCTGATTTGATTTGACGGAACTATGACTTGGTAGATTTTCACAATCAATTCGGTTGAAGTTAAAGTTCTTTAACTTCGTCTTGAAGCATGCCTATTTCAACTACATAAACTTCTAATTTCAGTGCTCAGTCTTTCTTTTCTCTTTGGATATTTCGAAGCTTATTTAGAAGTTTCTCGATGTGTGTAAGAGAAATATCAATAAATTCTTGAAATTCATTACAGTTAGGACATGTAGGAAGAAGTACCTCACTTGTTCCTTCATCTGTCATGAGACCAAGCTCGCCTGAATCTTCATCAATATCTTCATGGATGTACATGAAGCACATATTGGGAATTTCCTCATGATCAGATTCTTCTTCATCACTCCATGCTCCAAAGGATTTCTTCTTCTGGAAATTTTAACTTTGTTTCATTTTCAGCTCAGGGCATTCAGCTTGAATGTGTCCATTTTTCACATTCGTTGTATCTTCCATCATTTTTTTCATTTTCATTTTCATTATCATTTTCCCTTTTCTAAATTTGATTTACCTTTTTCTGCTATTTCTGTTTTTCCTCATCATGTTTGTTACAACATTAGAGAGCATGGCTACATTTTCGTCTTGTTCTCCTCCTCCTCCTCCTCCTTCTCCTTCTCCTTCTCCTCCCCCTCCTCCTCCTCCTCCTTCTTCTTCTTCTTCTTCTTTTTCTCCTTTTTCTCCTTCTTCTTCTTCTTCTTCTTCTTCTTATTCTTCTATGGTTGCTTTGAATGCAACCGTCTTCTTTTTTTCTTGCTAAACTTGTCTCTCTAAATGTGTTTTCTCAAACGCAAGTAGATCACCTCTGAATTCATCATGGGAATTTTTGTCAAGATCTTGACATTCCATAGCAATAACTTTGGGTCTCCAAATAGTGGGGAGACTTCTTAGATTTGTTTTGACTTATGCTCCACTTTTTATTGGTCTACCAAAGGATTTTAAGTCTCCAAGGATTTTGCTGAGCTTATAGAATATTTCTTCCGTTGATTCTCCATCTTTCATTTGAAATAATTCATTATCTCGAACTAGGAGATTAATCTTTATTTTTTTCACTTTGTTTGTTCCTTCATATGTGACTTCCAACTTGTCCCACATTTCCTTTTAAGTTTCACAACTAGATATCTTTTCATACTCTTCTCCACTTGTTCTTCAGTGTATTCATCTGAATCATGAGGATCAGATGATACTTTGATTTCACCGTCTTTATCCTTTTTTGGTGGAATTGGCAGATTTCCCTTTTTGATCACATGTCATAACTTAATGTCATATGACATAGTGTAGGTTTCCATAAGCACTTTCCAGTGTGAGAAGTGATGGCCATTGAAGTAAGGAGGTCGTACATGAAAGGTTCCTTCTTGAAATAATGTTCCAACGACTGTGTTTGATGCCATGATGTTTTCTTCACTTCATGTTAAGAAACATTTATGAATCCTCGCTCTAATACCAATTAAAAGTACAAGGGGGTGGGGTGAATTATAGCCGATTTTAAAACCTAGTTGACTAAGAGAGGAATTAAATGACTAAACTTCACAGTGGGATCAATCACAACAGAATTAAATTTCGCTGACAAAAAGTAAGGAGGCACAACAATTTTTATACTAGTTCAGTACCGGTATAGTACCTACGTCCAGCTCCCTTGGGTCACAAGGGTTCTCTTAGATATTGAGTAAGTCTTTACAACAATGATGGTTTTAGTACGTTCAACACCAACGATATATAGCACAATACTTTTTCTAGTGTTGACACAACTGTTGTTTTATATTCTAACTCTCTATATCTTTTGCGACACTGTTGAGTCAAGAATACATTGTTTGTACTAAGAATTAGAAAGGTATAGAAATAGATTTGAAGTTGTGTAATCTTCTTTGTCCTTCTACTTCTTCTTTTATATTGCTCAATGAGTCTTCTGATTTCTTTTTTCTTGGATCGCACAACAGCAATGATTGAAGGTCTTTCCTTGTCAGGCATAGATTTCTAAGAGTGAGACCCAATGATAGCCTCATGAATCTAGATTGAGAGGTGTGGCTAGATTCATTGCTAGTTTGAAGATTCCGTTCCTCCAATTATCCTTGATTAGAGCTTCCGCAGATTACCCTTCGATTTTTCTCTCTATCCTTGATTGACTCTCTTTCCTTTCTTGCACGCTTGAGAATCTTTAGCAAGTCTGATTTATTGACTTACCTTCCTTGTTCTTTGATTGATTGATTCTCTTTCCATTTTATGTAGAGTTCAAAGAACATAGTCATTGGCTTCCTCTGATTTCCTCGTACAATTTTCTTTTCTCACATTCCCTAGTGTTGTTGCGAATCTGCACATAAAGTGTGATTATATTAGTCAAGGCTCTTTTGATTATTGATCATTATTAAAATTCTAAACCTAACAATGTACATGCTTGCGTAACAATTTATAAATTTTCACAATGGAATCAAATGGAAGCAATATATAGATCTACATGGGTGGTCGTTTTCAGTTGTTCGTGCCTTTCCTTAGTTTGCAATCTTTCCCTTTTTTAATTGTAAGGATACGACATGATAATTCATGATTATCTAAATCTTTATCAAAAAAATTCAAACTTTTTATGGAGTCATTCTCCAACGAAACTTGTGATTTCTTTTTAATTTGGTTGAAAGGATATTTATATAGATAGCAAAGGACGTTACACAGTTAAGTTATCGTTGGGGTACTATAGGACCCTTACTGCAGCAATGTTTTGGAGAATTGTTTCCATATTACAACCCACAAAAAACCTAACCAAATCAGTTCCTAGGATTTCTGCCCAAAATACATCATTGGCAAACATCGGAGGAACTACTAATATACTATATCTATTCAAAAAGACTGCTTTTGTTGCTTCCTTGGCCAAAACACCTTCCACCCTATTCTGCTCCCGGTAAGTGTGCTTCACTACGACCCTTTCCATCCTGCATATTAAGGACCTACATTCACAAATTATAGGATCGTAAGTAAGGTTACCTGTTATTAGCATTTGTATGATTTCAGTTGAGTCAGTATTAATTTCAAGAGGAACCAAATTATTTTGCTCCGCAAGTTGAAGTCGTTTTAGGATGGCTTTCAGTTTGCCATAGTGTTGGTTGTACGGGGGATATTCTCCATAAACCCCATTGTCCAATCTCCATTGCGGTTTCTAAAAACTCCACCTATACCTCCTATTCCTGGGTTTTCTTTAGTTGCTCCATCCGTATTCAGTTTGTAGAATCCTTTCCTTGGTGGCTCCCATTTGATTATGATTTGGTGTATTGTTTTGGTGGAAGCATTTTTAGTCAACGGAAGGTATTATGTGGCTTTGGAGATGGTGTTGGAAGAGTTGACAAGCTCTTTTTTGTCATTAAAGAGGTTTTGTTTCTCGTTTACCAGATATGCCAGAAATAGAAGGGGATGATGTTTTCCCAAAGATTGAGACTATTCAAAGTCTTTTTCTTAATTGAACTCCGAGTTGATGGCCATTGTTGGGATGAAAAGATTGGGTTCTGTTGTCGGATATCCCTAGATGCTTTGGAGAGTAGGTCATACCAAAAGCGTACTTCATTGGTGCACTCAAAGAAGATGTGGTCGATTGTTTCTTGACCATTATTGCAGTAGGAGAACCAGGGGTCACAGTTGACACATATTCTGTGGAGATAGCTCTTTGTGGGAAGCCTTTTGTGGGTAAGAAGCCAGATGAAGTTCTTGATTTTTTTGTGTGCTTGGAGCTTCCATACCCATTCGAAGGATCCTTCCTCATCACTCTCAAAATTGCTATTAACCTTGCTAAGAAAAGAGTACGCAAAATTGTTTGAGTAGTAGCCATTGGTAGTTAATCCCCAAATGAGGGTGTCCTCCTTTGTTGGATTTGGTGGAATGAAAACAGAGTTTAACAAGTTGATGATGCTAGGGGGATATCCTTGGATAAATGGATAGGTCCCAACGCTGAATTGTAGACTGAGTTCACCTTGGTATTTAGGTTATTCTAGGAAAGCGGGCCCTTAATCAATTCCCTAATTGCCGGCTGATTGGGTATCCAAGCATCATTCGTAAAGCTTGCCCTATTTCCTTTGTGAACTACCCATCTGCTTGTTTTACTGCAAGTGTTCCATCCCTTCAGAATGCACTTCCATGTAAGGGATTTGGGGTATCTGGGATATCTAGTTGTTTTCATTGTTCTATGTGTTTGGCTAAGGTTGCAGTGCTTGTATATGAGGATTTTTGCCCATAAGCTATTGGTATTTTGGTAAGTCCTCCAGGCAAGATTTGTGAGGACTGCTTTGTTCTTTAGGTCGGCTTTTTGAATCCTTAATCCTCCACCATCCTTCTTTTTAGTAACCTTATCCTATTTGATTAGGTGCATTTTTTCTTATCTAGAGTGGTTCCCCATATGAAGTTTTTTTGGATTCTATCAATTTGCTTGGTAACTTTGGTGGGTAGTTGGATATATTGCATGACATGGCTTGGGATGATTTTTAAGGAGGATTTGGCCAGGACAGTTCTGCCAGCCATACTCAAGCAACTGGTTTTCCATCCAGCCAGTTTGGATTGCATGGAAGAAGGGGAAACCAAGGTATTTGCCAAAGGATGTGGTGGCTTGAATGGACAGAGAGTTGGTGAGGCTCTTTAGAGAATTCTGGGATTTATTGGAGGAGGAGAAGAGCACTCTAGACTTTGCAAGTTTGTTTATTTTTTGGCCTAACTTCTCATTGAAAGTTTGCAGAATAAAGTGGATGATATTGCAGTTTCTGATATTTGCTTTGGCGAACAAGGTAAGGTCATCTGCAAAGAATATGTGAGACACCCTTGGGCCAGCTCTACTAATACTTATGGGTTGTCAAAGTCTGTCCACGACAGCCTTATCAATGGACCTGGATAATCTTTCCATACACATTATGAAAAGGTAGGGAGACATTGGATCTCCTTGCCTTATGCCTCTTGAAAGATTCAGTTTTCCTACCATTAACAAGAATAGAGATGGTGGAAGAGCTAATGCATGACATAATGAGTTTGGTTAAACCATGAGGGAAATTGAAGGCATAAAGAGTGTCTCTAATAAAAGACCACTCCAGCATGTCAAAAGCTTTTTCAAGATCAATTTTGAGGATCATGTTGCCCTGTTTCCCTTTGATTTTCCTAATGTGAGTGATGTATTCTTGCACGATGATGCCATTATTACAGGCTCTTATGTTGGAGAGTAAACTGACTTGTCTAGGCCCAATGATATGGGGTAACAGAGGTTTTATTATGTTGATAATGATCTTGGTGATGGACTTGTACATTGTGTTACATAGTCCAATTGGCCTGAAGTTTTTCAGCATTGATGCTTGGGGGCATTTTGGGATGAGGCATAGCAGGGATTGGTTCATGGTTTCCTCCATGGAGTTGTAAGAGAACCATTTCTTGCAGAAGTCTGTGACAAAACTACCCACAAGGCTCCAGTATTTCTGGTAAAAGAAAGGGTGGAGTCCATCAGGGCCAGGAGATTTGAAGGGTTTATGGGAGAAGATTACCTTTTTTATTTCTCCCAACTCAAGTGGTCTGTCCAGAATATTCCATAGGGAATCAGATAGGGTGTGACATAGAAAGATGACTAGTGGTGGCCATTGGGGCTTGGGAGTGGGATGAGATATAGAGGTTTGTGAAGAAGCCAAGAATGGCTGATTGGATATCATGTTAATCATAGAGCCAGTTTCCATTCTCTTATTTTAGATAGAGGATTTTGTTCCTTTTTGGAAGTGTGGAATAATCTAGTGCTAGCATCACCCTCATTGAGCCAGCTAATCCTAGATTTGAGCTTCCAGAACCCTCTTCATTTTTTTAGGATTGAGTTAAACTCGCTGGGATGATTGGTTTCTAGGTTTAACAAATAGCTACTGAATTGGTAATTAGGAGATATTTGAATTCCTGCAATTCTAGCTAGAATTCTTCTTTTCTGGTGGAAGATGTTACCAAAGGTATCTCTGTTCCACTTAATAAAAATTCTTTTGAAAGAGTCGGTGGATTGGAGGAGGGTGGAATGTTCAGTGAAAGCCTCATTGATGATGTCAGGGAAAGATGGGTGGCTAGCCCACATGGTTTCAAATCTAAAGGGTCTAGTCAGATTGTTGGATGGTGTCCCTACCAGATTAACCCGAATGGGGCAGTGATCAAAGTGGGTCCTAGGAAGGTGCAACACAGTAGCCTCAGGGTACTGTTTGATCCAATTTGCATTGGCAAAGCACCTATCTATTCTTTAAAGGATCTGGGAGGCCCTATTACTGTATCTCTTATTAGACCAAGTGTATTTACTTCCTTTGTAACCTAGATCTAGCAGATTGGATTCATTTATACAATTCCAGAATAGGTTACTGCGGCTAGGGCTTATGGGGTTGCCCCCAAATTTATTCCTTGCCTTTAAGACTTCATTGAAGTCTCCTCCTACAAACTAGTTATTTATGAGAGTTTTGGAGATTGAAATAAGGTTATCCCACAGGATTTTCCTATCAGCTAACAGATTACTTGCATAAATTGTAGATAAAAGTCAGGGAGTATGATTAGGTAATACCTTCACCATTGCATGGTTACCTTGGGGTGTGGTAGCCACATCGACACTCACATTTTCCTTCTTTCACATAATCACGACCCCCCCAGAAAGGCTGATTACAGGTGATTGTATAATCATGTCGAACTAAAGCTCCTCGGCCATCTTCTTGTGGTTGGCCATTTTTGTTTCAAGAAGAACGAGCATGGCTGGCTTGTGCATTTTTACCATCTCCATACAATGCCGCTTGAACTCAGCATTGTTTCCACCCCTAACATTCCATATGATGTTATTCATTAGGGGAGGTGGGAATGGTTGGTGGAGACCTTCCTGAGGGTTCCCAGTTCCTTGCGGATCCCTCGTCGGAGATGGTGGGGTTTTCCTCTTGAGGCTGAGGACTGGAGTCAGATTTAGTAATGGCTTGGTAGGCCCATGTGTCTGGAGGGACATTAGGCTCAGACCGCACTTGATCATCGATCTGGGGCATAAAATCACTAACACCTCGCTGGTGTCGAGACTGAACTCGATCTCCCTGACTGGGTCCAGTAGGAGCGAGTCTGTTCGTAGGGGGCCGTAGATTGTTCCCTCCTCCTCTGGCATGCTTTTCTTTTTGGGGATTTTTTAGTGCCATACTGATTCCCTTTCTGATGTTGCTTAGGGGAGGCGAAGTGCTCATCTCTCTTGGTGCAAAAGATGATGCCATTTGATGAGTTTGGGGGTCGATTGTTACAAAGATCGGGTCTGCCGTTGGGTCCTCCGTTGTCAGATCTGGGAAGAAAGGAAGGGACTAGAATGTTTGGAATATTTGGTTGTTGAGTATATGAGGGTCGATATTTGGTGACGCGTTGTCCTTGTTCACCATCGTCTGCCATAGGCATGGACCAAATGCAGCTAGGGCTTTGTTCAAGGCCTCCACAATAACCCTCGCTAGGTGAGCTGGGTTTTGGACAATCAGTGTCACTTTCTGGTTTCCCAGGGTGAAACTGTAAGTTAGGCCCTGTCTCTGTAACGTCGCTTCCAGCCAAGAAGCTAGTAGGTGGTCCGACGGTAGTGGCAGAGAGGTGACAAAAGTTGTCATTTACTTTTATTCCATTTTTGTGCTTTTTGGTTTTGCTACTTTGGGTAATGGGGGGATTAACTTAAGGGCCTGATCCATTATCACGCCTTTTGGTGTCAATTCTCGGTCACTGGAGGAGTTGCTGTTAATTGTGCCTGGGGTGGGGGGGTGGGGGGATTGTGCATTAATTATGGATCTTTTGGAGTTGACGGAGGGTGTCTTTTCAACTGAAAGGAGAGGTTCCAGATAGGGCACTTGATTGTTCGTGGTAACTGTTGAGATATCCCCGTTAGAGGTTATCTAAGAGGAAGTGTTAGGGGAAGCGTAGGTGGGAGGGTTTGGGTGATTTGGGCTTATATCCTCCAATTGGGTATGGGGCCCTATTGGACGGGTGTGACTGGCCCCATCATATCTTACCGCAGATTTGGGGTCCGTGGCCTCGATAGAGTGGCCAAAAATGGCAGCCTAGTCTAGGGGGCGTGATTGGGATCAATGGAGTGCGTTGCGTTATGTCCATCGGGCCCCGGTCCATCTTTTCATTTTGTACTTGTATTGGGTTGGGGCCGCGTTGGGGTGGTAGCCCGGTAATGGGGGTGGGGCTTAGTTTACTATTTGGGACATTGGGCCTGTTTTGGGGGTTTGGGTTGAGATTGGCATTTTTTGAATTATACCGAACAGTTTGAGTTTGAAGAAACTTACCTGAATTTGCATCAGACATATTTACCTGGATATGTTGAGCATGTGTATTTTGATGTTGGCTATTTGACACAGTTCCATTTTTGTCGTTTGGTTTTGCATGACCTTGCATTTTTCCTTCGTGGGAAGGTGACAGTTTTCCACTCATTTTCTTCCTTTTGTCCTACATTTATTCGTAGAATTCGGGTGCTCCTGGTGGGGCTGTGGGTTGAGGTTTTTGGTAGTTGCATCCCTTTGGGGTGTGTACAATTCTGCCACAAGACGTGCAAAGCGTACCTTCCCTTTCATAGATCACTGCTTATTTGTGATCTCCAATTATGACTAAGGTTTCCACTGGGGTTTCAAGGGGAACTTGAATGCATATGCGAGCGTATCTTCCCCTGGGGGTGGAGGAGGTGCATTGGTCAATTTTCAACAATTTGCGCAGCTTTCTTCCCACTTTTTCTAGAATTTCTTTATCGTAGAACTCTGTTGGTAGTTGTGGGAGGCAAATCTAGATGGCAGTGGATGAGAGAGTGGACTCTTGTGGGACAAACTTAGGTTCCTATTTCCGTACTGATCGGAAGTTCCCTGAGATGAACCATGGTCCTAGGTGTAGTGCCTTTACCATATTTTCCTCTTAGCTGAATTTAGCTATGAAGAAGTCTCATCCTAAGTCAATCAAGATTAACTGTTCGGATGGTTTCCATAGTTCAATCAGTTTAGAGCGAAGATAATGGTGGGGCATTATACGTCAAAAGACCTTTATGATTACAGAGTAGCGCCATGGGAGCTAGAGGCGATGTTTATCATCATGAGAGAGAGGGATTGAACCTTTAACGTTTTCCCCTTATCATTTGTGTTTGTGGGAACGTCGTCCTCGTAATATTAATTTTGTTGGCATACCGGTTTGTCCAATAGCATTTCCTTATAGGAGTGAGTTGTTGAGTCACTTCAATGTCCATTTGGTTGGGCTTGTCCGGTGGTTCCGGTGGGATATGTGTGGTGGTCATGGAAGGGTCCATGTTAGGAAAGCTTGGGTAGTTGGGAGAGAGAAGAGACTTACACAAAAGTTTTCTTTTTGTGAAGACTTGTGATTTCTTATTTTTAAAGGAAAATACAAAGGGAAAGAAATAAGAAGTGAATGGGAGGACCATACAGGGGTGTACATGGATTGGGTTGGTTCGATATTTATCAAAACCAAACCAAACTAATTATCGGTTTGGATTGGTTCGGTTTTGTCGGGTTTTTGTTACTTAGATATTATTTCAATCTTACTTTGTTAAATTGTTGATAAGTAAATATATGTTTAGTAAAAATTTAAAAAATTGACAAACATATTATCTATTAAAATATTCTTATGGGAGAATTTACTTAGTAATACATGATAGTTATCTTTTCAGTCGTCTAACAATAGCTTTTTTGTTGATGTACACATTTAAGGTTAATCGAATTTAGTAACTAAACATAAAAATCAATATGATACCTAAATAATAATAATCACTTCAAATTTGAAAAAGCTATAAAAATTTAATAGATCTTGACATATGAATATGGAATAACAAAGAGATTGACGCATTTAAGTAACACTTGATAAGAAAGTGATCATACAACTCATTATTTAAGGTTAATAAATATGGATCACTTCATATTCTATTAGATATTATATCACGTCAGTAATCCCAAATATTTCTAGATATTTTTAAAGAAATTCTATAAAAAAAAAAAAAAAAAATATATATATTTATATAAATATTTATAAAAAGTTTTGGATCG
>ML241309.1:124799-164418 GCA_005239495.1 Nicotiana undulata | reverse complement strand
CCCCCCCTCATTATCTCATCTAATATATATACTAGGTATTCTCATTTACCCCCAGTCATTAACCAGAGTACCTAAGTCATTTAACTATACTACAGGTCGGCCCCCTGAAATGCCGTGACATCCACTTTGCCGCACAAACATTCTGAGTACACGGCCGAGGTGCTTGTCGTTTCGGCCCAATTGACCATTCGCTATAGTGTTGTGTGAACCCGACTTCGGCCCAATTGACCATTCGCTATAGTGTTGTGTGAACCCGACTTCGGCCCAAAAAAAGGAGAGTAAGGTAATATAACCACAATGTAAGTTTTTACCAATGCGAAAGACTCGGAACAACCGCTAAGCAAAAGATAATTTCATAAGCATTTAACACTTTCCAGAAGTATTGGTTTGAAATCAGCCACTTTTTCCTTACTTCCAGGTGAGTTCCAGCTTGTAAGTTTCATTTTAGAAAAGGCTTTTATTTATATCCAATCACACGAGTACGTGAAACTAAAATTAAGTGAAAACAAAGGATATGTTGATAAAAATAATCTTTAATAGGTTCACATCTCCTTCCTTTCCAAGCATAAATAATAAATTTATTTTATGTATATCTTTTCCTGTGCCTTAACACAAAGAATTAGTACTATTAAATTATAAGGACACGTCTCGATCAGTGGCGGGGCCACATGCACTCAACCGATATTTCTTCGTCGAAAATTATACTGTTTAGTTCGATAATTTTTCTTAAAATATGTATATATACTATATAATACACTTCTGGAGAGTTTGTTATTTTTATTTTGACTCCGTTTAATAAAAATTGTGACAAACTATGTCCCGAAAAGACAGAAGCTACTATTCATTCACAGGTGTAATATGTACATGGTAATTGTTCAAATCTTTAACATATGAGATAAAAGTCCAGATATTCAATTCAAACCCAACCACTGCCCTTAAATTGTGGCCAGCCATCACCAGAGGGAGGACATTTAAACCTTCCTCTGCCATACAAAACGAGTCTCCTTCTTATCCGGTGGCGTGTCCGCTGTAAAAAAAGAAGAAGAAATGTCCTGTGTCTTCTGACCTCCTCGTAGAGGCGGCAATAGGTGGAATTTACCCTGAGTTGTAGCCGCGTCTGGAACGCACCTTCTAATTCTAAGAGTCGGTGTAGAGTTATTGACATATTCCTCAAATCCTACACTGCTAATTTGCATAAATACCCGTCTCTTTCCCATTTAACAACGCTCTCATGCATATCAAATTCAAACCTTTCTTAATTATATTATACCCCATAAAAGAAATATATATATTATGAGCAACCTTCCGACATCTTTAACAGATTCTTCCCTCACCCTCTTCAATTTAGCCATCTCTTCTTCTGATCCTTGGCCTTTCTCTCTCCTCTTCTTCTAACATTAATTTCTTTCAATATTCTGTCTGGATCTTATTAATTTAAGCAGGAATGGGGAGCGGAGAAAAACGCCATCATCATCTGAATTTCCATGTTCATGTGCCATTTCACCTTCATCATCATCATCATAAGGATGAATTGAAGGACATCCCAAGAGGTTGTGTTACGGTATTGGTAGGTCAAGGAGAGGAGCAACAAAAATTCGTAATACCTGTAATGCACATTAATCATCCCCTCTTCATCCAGTTGTTAAAAGAAGCAGAGAAAGAGTACGGATTTCGTCACAATGGTCCAATTAATATCCCTTGTCATGTCGAGGAGTTTCGTTACGTTGAGGGTATCATAGACAAAGATAACGCCGCCCATCACCACCACTACTTGTGGACGTGCTTCAAAGCCTAATCTTTTTAATTTATTGCCGTCAATTGTACTTCCGTTTACTTTTCTTCATTTTTACTTGGTTGCATATGTGCCACTTCTATGTACTATATTAAGTATATATATTATGGACGACGACGACGAAAATTTATACTATGACTAGATGCCACTTGTATTTTGGTGTGTGCGTCGTTTCTTGATCTTTCTTTCGCTAATTTTACTTTGTAATAATCCCCAGTTCACATGAATGGTAAGCTTAAATTTTGTCATTTTACTTTTGTCCTTCTTTTTCTCTGAGAATTGAAGGTTGGAAAATGTCAAGCGTTTACTAATTGGAAATTTTATTTGGAGATTGGTTGCCCCAATGGCTCGATTACTAGCTTTCATGTATGATACTGGAAATTAGTAAAAATTGCACGGCACGTCTTATTTGATCGTCCCCATTTGATCACGCATAACTATGCCTTACAAAAACTAGTGAGTATTCTCGCCTGTCACGCGGGTGACCCGGGATCGTTCCCGGCAACGGCGCCAAAATTTGATCACGCTCAACTATGTCTTATAAAAAGGACTAAGTGGTCGTTGCAAATATAATCCGGTTTATAAGTCCGGAGTTGAATCCCACAGATAACTAAGGCTTAGCTACAATTGTTCACTATCACCAAGAATACAAGCTTGAACAATTCCTAACTTATAGATATTAAGATTATTGTGTTTAACTAATTAACTAATAAATTAAAATAGTAAATTAACACTAAAGATACTACGGGTTTGAGAAAAGATTAATGAAGTCTAGAGTTATGATTTCCCCAATTGTCGGAATCCTTCCCGCTACGTCTTCTATAATTTCCCCTAAGTATTCTCGATCGATCATGATCGCTCTGCGTGTTGTAATTATCTCCCGAGTAACTACCACAATTTACTAGACATATTCTCCCGAATTACGCTAGTTGGCATTAAGTACGGCTCACTCGAATCGCACCAAGGTTTCGTTATCCCTAATCCCACCTTTAAACCCTCTGTATTGATCTCTCATAAACGTTAGGAGTGTTGTTGTTCAAAAACTACCTAAATATGCACTCTCTCCCGAGTAATACACACTAAATAGGCACAGTCGATTGAGATCTCTTCAACCTACCACAATATAAGCACGTAGTTGAACAAATAGAGAAAATACTACGGCAAAACTATATTAACATAACATGAAAATCATCCTCCAATAGGTTCCATCAAAACCCTAGAAAACAAATTAGCTATTCATAATAGTATGTAAAACTACAATACTAAAAGTCATAACCAATAATGAAAAATAGTAAAAGGAAGGAAAAACTCGTAGAAAAATTCCCAGCCTTGATCCTATTGTGTCTCTGCCTCCTTAGGTCGAATCTGTGTCAAAAATCCCAAAAATAACGTTTTTCTATGTATATATACCAAGTAGGGTAGGGCCCAAACAATTTTAACTTTTCCTACGCGAAAAAGGACACTTTTCCAGGTCAGGACGTCCACGGCGGCGGATTCGGCCGCGGATTTTACCCAGTGTTCCGCGACCAGATCCGCGGCCGCGTTTCTCACCATGTTCTGTTTGGAATTTGGAAAAACGTAAAACATGAAAGTTGTAGACCTCTTAATTCTCTTTCCAACATATATTGGGGAGACCAAATGGAGTTCTGAGCGAAAAGTTATGTGCATTTTATTAGACAGTGCGCAATATGCCTACTCGATTCTTCGTTTGTTCTTAACTATCATTCGTTGATCCCCGAACACGATCCCCGCTTAATTCCTTGGAATTTTACTCAGACTTCAAAGCTCCAAATCACTTGAATTCATTCTATAACATCTACATAGCTCGGAATCACTTCTACAAGGCATAAAACACACAATTAGTGCAAAACACTAGCGATTAAAGCTCAAACTCAATTAAAGTGTCGTAAATTACAGTGTAATAAGCGACTAAAATACGTAATTATAGCCTATCATCAACACCCCACACTTAAACTATTGCTCGTCCTCGAGTAATCAAACTACACTTTATATAGACACGGCTTTTTAAAACAACTCTCCTAACTCATCACACCAAGAATACTTAAAATAGACTAAGCACAAAAGCGTAACATCTTCACCTCAAGATTTTACTTGCAAGTACCACGCATTATTCACAACTCACCCACTTACTCTAACATAGAGGTCACTGACATTACATTTTCTTCATGAATCAAGTTCCCTCACACAACAAAAGAGAGTAGTTCCACATAATAAAATTTAAGAACACTTAGGAACTTAAGATAGAAAGAATTCACTCACTCTCAAAAATAACATCCATATGCCACAAAAGATGCACTATAGGCTTTCCCGTAGTGTACTACCCTACTAATCGAGCTCATTCAGTCTAGGATCAAGTAGGACTTTATTTGGTTGTAATGTAGGTTGCGGGACGGGTAGGATACATTTTGGATATAAGAGTGACTACACCTCCCGTAGCACTTTAATACATATACTTTAACATTCAAACTCCATACGTATATCAAACCAAACTCCACCTTCACATCAATGTATATTACCCCATACTTTTTTAAGCACAATCACATCAAGAGTCACCACTTATCAAGGAATGTTTTTTTTCCACAGTAATACAACTTTTTTTCTTTTTTCTTTTTTATTTATTTAAGTGGCTCTTACTTTTTCAAAACAGTGCACATTTCTCCTTATTTCATTAGTTTCACTCAAATACCAAACCAACCACCCCACACTTTAACTTTTACACAATTCATAACAAGTGCTCATGAGAAGTTAGAAGGTTCAAATAGATGGTTAATTCAAACAAATGGGTAAGGCTTATAATGTGGTTGCCAAAGAAATAGGATTATAGGCTCAAAGGGGTTAACTACGATACATAACAATTAGCGGGTAAAATATACATATCTGGCTCAACAAAGAAACGCCTATATCACTTCCAAGTCTGAACAAAACTACTATTTCGCTTTACAAACACACGGGGCAAGTTCTAGGCATCAAATGCAATGCACAGAATAACACTCAAACCTCACACACACATGGCACATAACTCACTCAGGATTGGATTCATAAAGACACTCTAGTCAAAGCAGTTAAGCAAATTTAAAATCATACAATTTAAGGTACTTATACAAGAGGCAAAAATTGAGCCTAAGCGTCACAACCAAAGTACTCGCTATTCTCAAGGCATAACAAAGTCAAGAGATATTGCTTCAATTCAAAACACAACACAATGGCTCATATTCCTAAAAAAAATAAAACTAACTATATTCAGTTCAAATAAAACCCTTGAAAAAGAATCGCGGCACAAAGAAAAATCAAGGAGGAATTGCTACACTACCTAACAAAAGAAAATCTTTTTGTCTTTTTTCTTTCGAGGTAACTATCATCCGTTGATCCCCGAACACGATTCCGCCTTAATTTCTTGGGCTTTCTCAGACTTCAAAGCTCCAAATTACTTGAATTCATTTCATAACAGCTACATAGCTCGGAATCACTCTTACAAGGCATAAAACACACAATTAGTGCAAAATACTAGCGATTAAAGCTCAATCTCGATTAAAGTGCAGTGAATTACAGTGTAATAAGTGACTAAAATACGTAATTATAGCCTATCATCACTTGTACTTACTTTTTAAATTTTTTTTAATTAAAATCTAATGTTTAGATAACTTCAGGTCCTTTTCTCCTCCTCCTTCTTCTTCTTCTCTGTGAAAATAAAAAGGTGACAGTGATCTTCTCCTTCTTAGTTGCAAAAGTTGTTAGATTTATTGTTGTTTTGACAAATTGATGATTGTGGTTTGTTTTTTATGATATTTGGGGGTTATGTTTCAAATTTGAGCTCATTTGGAGTAGATTTAGATGTTAAATCGTGTATTGGATTATTAAAATTTGAAGAACAACTTTATGTTTTTGGGCAATTTGCATTTCATACATATTTGGCCTTAAGTGCATGAAACCGTTGGTTGCACTTCAGACTTATTTGGCCTTAAGTGCATCAGAAATGCAATTTTTTTCACTTCTGACCTATTTGGTCTTAAGTGCATGAAAACATTGGTTGCATTTCATACATATTTGGCCTTAACTGCATCTGAAACGTAATTTTTTAACTTCGAACCTATTTGACCTAAAGTGCACGAAATATTTATTACACTTCAGATCTATTTGGCCTTAAGTACAATTTTTTGCTCTTTAGACTTAACTGGCTTTATGTGTACTGCTCTTAAGACTAAGTTTTTTTAATCTTCAGACTCGATAAGTCTGAGTTGAGCTAAAATTGGTAGGCTTGCAAATTTTTTTGCAAAGTGAATATAACTTCAATTGTACCTCCAAAATTGGTATAGCTGCAAATGCCCATGAAATTATGAGAAAAATGAAAAATTAGGCCCAAAAAGGTTCTTGCAATACATTAAGGACCCGTTTGGTCATAGATTTTGCCAAAATAAACTTGAGTTTTATTTGGCAAAGACATGTTTGGCCATAAATTTTGTCTAAATTTTGGCAAAATCTCAAACCCCAAATCCCAAAACCAGCTCAATAGCTGGTTTTGGGTAAAATCCCTCATAATGCACATGTTTTTCCAAAATAAATTTAGAAAATATGTTCTGAAAACATATGTCCAAATACATTTTTATTTTCAAGCCAAACTTCAGCAAAAAATAATATATTCTGAAAACGTACGACCAAACGCTAGCTAAATTCATAAATTTAAAGACTTGTCGGTGAAACTGGTACTCGCCTAAACTAATTGTCCGCAATTCCGCGGGGACAGCTTAATTACTGGTCAATATCATCTGCCGTCTAATAATAAATCTTTCTTACCTTCTATTTACTTAAAAGAAAAGCATTTAACTTTAAAGAAAGTCGACAATTTCATGTTTTGAGCCCAAAGTCAATAAGTGAACCAAAATATATTAGGTTCTATCTCAAGATGGCTAAAAAGACGTACGTTTATCCCCAAAATGTAAAACCAAAGTATACAGGAAGATGATTCGAGGTTTGAGAGTTGTGAACAAACCGAAGGAAGATATTAGAGTGGAAAACTCCAATTAAGTGAGCCATTTTTGTTATCTTTCTGCATTCGAAGATTAATTCTGAAACTTTTAGCATATAAATCGATTAATTATGAAAATAAAAATGACTCTTTTATTTCTAGATTATCCTTTCAAGTAAATAAGAATCTCGAAATTTCTTCTAATTCCAACACGTCCAAACACAACTTTTTTGATATGCTCGATAATCTTCATATCAATAATTATCTAAGAAAAGGCAATATTCTATATATAGAAAGAAATCTCGATTTCCAAGAGAGGACTCGAAGACTTAGACGGAAACCCCTTTATATCGCTCCTGCAACAGAAACATTCTTACCACNCGCTATAGTTAGCTCAGCACCAATCAAGAATCCCCAAGGAATTCCAAGAATTCTTGTTATACATTTGTTTGACCCATCCGAAATAAGTATCTTCCAAATAAATGTGAGAATTCCAATGAATTCCTAATTGTCATGTTCTACTTTTGGAAGACCTTGTGTTATATCACCAAATCTCGATTTTTCATATATAAATGTAACTAATGTATCTCCTTTGTAAAGGATTTCCCCATAATGACCATAAACAGTTGCTCCGGGGGTGGCCAAATAAGACTTAGCTGATCGTATCACTATCGAGTCAACTTGAACAAGTTAAAACATAAATATAAGAAGAAAGACTAAATTCGACCCGCTAATTTTAAATATATCCTTAAAAAACTTAATCATCTCCTATCATCGGAGATTTAGGATTATATCCTTCTGGAATAAAATGGATTAACCTTACCGATGTAGCGGTTGTTCAAACACTAATGACAAGTGAACACAAATGGCGGCAGAAAAATAACACTGGGGAGAATGTCATAAAAGTACCACTGAACAAAATACATTTCAATTTTATGGCCCAATAAATGTTAACAATCAGTTCTTTATCTGGCAATATGATATCATTCACATGGTATGACAAACAAAAAAAATCACTCTCTCAAGGTTACACCTTTTCCCTCCCTCCCCCCACATCTCCTGAATTCCCTCTCAAAACTTCTGTCCACGTCTTTGTTTTTTTCTTCCCCAACTTGAATACCAACAAATTATGTATTAAAATAAATATTTCTCCTATTTTCTCTTTTTCTTATGGCAAAACATGATTTTCCAATGAAATATTCCAATTTTTTAATACTCTTTTGAGTGGTGAATCGTTTGGGGTTTTCACATATCAAAATTGTTAGTCAAATTTTGAATTAAACGTGAAATTTTATGAAGCAACCAACAAGATAAAAGAAAACTCAAAACCTGATAAAAGAATTGTAGAATTTCGCTAGCACATAAACTTTATGAAAAAGAAGAGAAGGAAGTGTCAAACTTCCATAGAGGCCTCTATGCACTGACACTGCTAGATCCTTATAAACTAAAAAATATATAATTATATCGCATTATACATAATTATACGCAATTAAACATAAATATACAATACAATATAGTAACTGTATATAAACATTAGTTATACAATATTTTACTAGAAAACACATTATGTCCAACACTACACTAACTGTAAACCATATATCAACTTGTATGTGTTTATATAAAATTGTATATGAGGTATTTATACATTCATATACATAATTAAATATTATTATACAATGTCGATACAAACTGTTGCATGGATATGATTTTTTATTCCAACTTCGACTTGTAGCAGCAGGTATTAGTATTATAACTTTATGTGAACTTTACGTGAACGATTCCGAATTTAATATCCACACAAGATACATTCGAGACTTCAAGGTCGTAAAAATGCTGATCCGAATTTCCAACTTCAAAATCTTCCAAAATTATATGTTATTTCTCGGCGCAAATCAAGTTTAAGAGCTAAAGATTTCAGATTTGCGTAGGTTTTTATTTTCCTTCAAAATCTTCAATTCTTCTTCTGTTTGCCACCATCGGACTTGGCCAAAATTTGATTTCGCCCAGTTATGCTTTATAAAAAGAACAAAGCGGTCGTTGCAAATATAATCCGGTTTACAAGTCCGGAGTCGAATCCCACAGAGAACTAAGACTTAGCTACAGTTGTTCAATATTGCTAAGAAGATAAGCTCGAACAATTCCTATGTTATAAATATTAAGATTCTTATATCTAATTAACTAACAATTTAAAATAGTAAATTAACACTAAAGATACTACGGGTCGGAGAAAAGATTAAGGAGGTCTAGAGTTATGATTTCCCCAATTATCGGAATCCTTCCCGCTATGTCTTCTATAATTTCGCCTAAGTATTCTCTATCAATCGTGAACACTCATGCTACTGTAAATCTCTCTCGAGTAATTACAATAATCTACTAAACGCGCTTTCTCGAGCTACGCTAGCTAACTTGTATTACAGTTCACTTTAGATTGCACCCAAGGTATCGTTATCTCTAATCCAACCTTTAAACTCTCGGTTATGGATCTCTCCTATACTTTGGGAGTTATGTTGTTCAACAATTACCTATATATGCACTCTCTCTCGAGTAGATACACACTAAATAGGCACAGCTAATTGAGGATCCTTTCAATTAACTACAACAAGAACGTAGTTGAACAAATAGAGATTAAACTTTGGCAAAATTATATAAAAACATAACAAGAATTTATCCTACAAAAGGTTCAATCAAAACCCTAGATAACAACTTAGCTATTCATAATAGTATGTAAAAATACAATACTAAAAGTCATAACCAACAATGAAAAATAGAAAGAGGAAGGAAAAACTTGTAGAAGAATTCTCCCCCTTGCTCTTATTGTATCTCTGCCTCCTTGGGTCGAATTTGTGTCCAAAATATGTCCCCTCCATCCAAAATACCGTTTTTCCATGTATATATACCAAGTAGGGTCGGGCCCAAACAAGTATACCTTCTCCCATGCGAAAAAGGACTGTTTTTTTAAGCCTGGACGCTCGCGGCCGCGGCCAAATGCAGCGCGGTCATTTACCAGTGCTCAGATTCTGCCCGCGTCCAGTTCCGCGGTTTCAGTTTCGACCGCGTTTTTCACCCTGTTTAGTTCGTAATTTGGAAAAACGTAAAACATGAAAGTTGTAGCCGTTTGAGTTAGCTTTCCAACCATATATTACATAGACCAAATGGAGTTCGGAGAAAAAAGTTATGTTTATTTTACTAAACAGTGTGCAATATACTTATTCAAGTCTTCGTTTGTTCTTAACTATCAAATTTGATCCCGAACACGATTCCGGCTTAATTTCTTGAGATTTTACTCAGACTTCAAAGTTCCAAATTACTTGAATTCATTCCATAACATCTATATAGCTCGGAATCACTCCTACAAGGCAAAAAAACACAATTAGTGCAAAACACTAGCGATTAAAGCTCAAACTCAATTAAAGTGCAGTAAATTAGAGTGTAAAACGCAATTATAACCTATCATCAGCAGGCTTGGACGACGGAGCAGGAGCCTAAGCCATAATTGTGTAGGGGGTAAGGGGGGAGGAACAACGGAGGCTAGGGTAAGAGAGGATGATGGAATCAGTTTGGGTTAGAAAGATAGAAAAGAGAGGTGGTAGGGAGAGAATTTGGTGCGTTGGGAATGAAGGAAAAAAAACCTTTTATGTGCTTTGGGCTAATTGATGAAAACTATTTATGTACAATCTGGGTTAAATCGGGTAAAGACCTAAAATATGCGCCTAATTTTGTTGGTATTTTGGGTCAACTGACAATGAAGAAAATTTTCTCTTATTTGAAAGCAATGCGGGAAGGAAGAGGAGGGTTCCAAATTTTTGTAAGGAAAATCTGAGGTAATGACCAAGTAATTATAGTCAACAGGTTGGGTTACTTGAAAAAATGCAACTCAAAAGTTGCATCCTTTCTAGTGATTGTTTACAGAAAAAATGGCATCACCAGTGGATGATCTGAAAAACTTAAAAGAGAGAAAAGTTAAATTATCGTTACGAAAACGGTCATAAAACATTTATATTATATTAATATTAACAAATAAACTTATTTGTTTGCGCAAAAAGTTAACCAATTAATCTATTAATCAAATCATTTGATCAAATATAAATTCAAAGTCGAGACGACAACACGAGGTTTATCTTTTTTAAGAGCTAAAAAAAGTGCCTCTTTATATAAGCACAATATTTTTTTCCAGATAAAGCTACTTTGTAAAATGATACTTTTCAAAGTTTTCATTTCCCTGTGTTTCTCATCCATACCACACTAAGCAAAAACCCAATATTGTTAGAGGGAAGGGAATGCAAAGAGAAGCTAAAATTCATTAAGCATTAGCTCTCGTAGTTATATATGTTGCTTTGTCCTAAAGCAAAATTAAGGCAGTGAACGATATTTGAGAAAACCCAGGATTTTGAGAGCTTTGGCTTCTAATCAGAAACCCACATGAGTATGTTGGTTCAATTCAACTAGCTTCGAATTTATTTAACTTATATAACTATACAATAACACATAAAGGACTTTTTGATATATATATATACCATGATGTATGACCTTGCAATTTGTATTGTCATTATTTGTCACCCCAAGTACCGAACACATACCTGAGTTTATTGGTCCCATATATATGTATTTTTCTCGTTACTGTCCGAAATCTTGGTGATATGAGGCCCATCCATTATTAATAGCAGTATTAGTTTTTTGCTTGAAAGGGATAAAAATCTCTTGTTCCAAAAGTAATAAATAATTCAACTTGTGGTTTGTCGAAATATTAAAACATGAATCATACGACATATAACTGATGTAAAGTGACCCACTTTGAAAGAATAATGTGTGCATGTATTGTGGTTTGGGGCTGGTCTGTTAGCCAACTTGTTGCCTCTTGATTTGATTTGAATATATTTACGAATTGCTTATATCATATTACCACATTGTCCTCCCACCTAGCAATCATCAGCTCATGGCACGTTAGAAGATGTATGTGACACTATTTTTTTTAATGTTAGAGATATTTTAAACATGCAGTTACCTCAAAATACATATACTCTAGAAGGTTATAAAGGTTATAAATCTACAGCCATAAATGTTTGTATAATATAATATCTCTTATTCAGGGGTGTCGGTAGAAGGTTATATGCGGATTTGACTGAATTCAATAGCTTTAGTCCAAACTTCATATTTATATTAAGAAATTTACTAAATTGGTATATAAAATTAAATTTAAAATTCAACTATGAACACCTAATATCACTATTCTAGAATTTAAAATCCACAAAATTCAATCTCTGATCTACACTTCACTAGTTTTAATTGACGATCTTAAAAAGGGACATATTCGCGGGACAAAGGAAGCAATACTTACCAACAAAGTTTGTGGTGGAGTGGTAAGTACTCATTCATTCTTAACCAGAGGTCTCGGGTTAGAGTCTCTGGGTATGGGTCTTTATTAGGGAGCGCTTTATCACTATTTATATTGCTTATATTCATTGTTAATGTGGATAATGTACGTTAATAATTTCAATTCTATTAGGAAATTATCAAGAAATGGTATCCTCTTAGCTTCTAGTGTTGTTGATTCCTTATCATAACATGACGTATTGTGTACTAGTAGCAGTATCATAAACAAGTTCTAAGGTCAATATTTAAATATTTAAATTAACATCTTTGGTTCAAATAAGTTCAAAAGTGCATGCATCAGGAACTGGGTCACGTAACTAGACAATTCCACAAAACTGCTGACTTTTTTCTTCCCTGTGAATCTACGTCTATATCGAAGAGTGTAGCAACTCCTCTGTCAACTTTCCAATCTCCAAATGAAAAAGGGAGTAACGGCCATATAAGAAAGGTAAAAGTGCCCGTCATATCAGGCAGGATACGATTTCTTCATTCTTAATCAAATATTTTTAATATAAGCTATGAAAATAAAGAAATTGATCGTGAAGAAGCTTTCTCCTCCTTAACAGACTTTATGTGACGTGGATTTAAAATTACTGGGCTAATGAAGTTTAGATACTGAATGGTTAAAGCAAAATTGAGGGTAGATGCTTGTCATTTTGATTTGATCCTTCTCATTAATTAACAGAAAACATGCACGGACTTCTTTATCTTTTGGAATAATTGAGAAATGGGTAGTAACTTATCTCTTACTCAATAAATAAAGTAAAATCTACCCAAAAGCAACGCAAAAATCTCAAGAAATGTCGATACTTTCTATCATCTTTCATTTCAGCAACCCGACTTAAAAGTCTTCTTGCTATCTTGATAGACCTATCTCGTCATGTCAAAGAGACGTACTGCACCAATTTCTCGCAATAAGCATTATGATAGTATAAAGAAATTAATACTCCGTCGGTTTCAAAAAGATTATTTTAGTTGGCATTTGGACATAAGAATTTGTAAAATTCTAAAACATGGTTGAAAAAAAATTCAAGTGAAAATGGTATTTAAAATTTGGAGTTGTGTTTGGACATGAATATAACTTTGGATTGTTTTTGAAGTTTTGTGAGTGATTTGAGTGAAAATTTTAAAAAACAGCTTATACGAGTTTTTCAATACCATTTTCCCTTGAAATTTCTTTCACCATTTTTTGGAATTTTACAATTCTTATGTCCAAACGCCTACTTAGTTTGACTTGGCACAAACTTATAAAAAAGGAAGACTTTTGAGATGTGTGATCGTAAAAAAGTTATAGTATTTACGTGGTCGTAAAACTTATGAAATTTATAGTCTAAAATCTGCCATATATAGTATTTGTCTAGTTATAATTGCTTCTTACTAAAAAATTATTGAAAAGTATCAATCATTTTTAAATGGACTAATAAAAAAATAATATCAATCTTTTTTAATAACAGGAAGTAGTGTAATTTAACCAGCTATTACTCTATTTTTCATGTTACAATAGCAGATTGCTAGAAAAAGTTACAAATAGTGTGTCATCTAAACTGGCGGAATATGATATCTTTGTGATGCTAATGTCTAAAACTTAAACTCTTCTTTTGCATTGTTCTTCCTTCCTTTAATTTCTTATCACCATTTCTTCTGCTTTTTAGGCTTCTTTAGAAAAAATAATCATGACATGTTTCTTTTATCCTTTTCCGTTATGGTACCTTTCCTTCTCTCTTTTCACTTTTTCGTGAGGCGAGGATTTATCGGAAACAATCTTTTTATTTTGTCGGGTAGGGATAAGGTATGCGTATACACTACCCTTTCTAGATTCACTTGTGAAATTATACTGGGTATGTTGTTGTTGTTAGCATTGTATGGTACCTTAATGTAAACCTAATATCCCGTGTTACGCAAGGTTCGGGGGAGGATCACACATCAAGGAATGTGATATATGTAGACTGTCTACACTAATGCAAGTATCAGTTGCTGATTCTAAAGCTCGAACTCATGACACATTGGTTGCATAAAAAAAAAATTATTATTGCTCCAAGGTTCCCTGTCAAAGGAAATATATGTTTAGAAAACAATAGAAGAAAAGAGACAGGAGTTGTAAGTTGTAACTTATAATCTTGGTTGGAAAGAAGTTATCCCGTGATTAATTATTCTGTGATTAGTTATTCGGGGACTAATTATTCCATCTTTTCATGGGGATAAAAAAATACTACAATTCCGAGATAATTAATCCCGCGATTAATTATACCGCAGTTTCTACCAATCAAATATAAAATAAACTATTTTTAAATTTAATCTCGAAATTAATTATTCTTTATCCCTCGTACCAAAAGAAAGCTTGGGATTTAATTAAACCGGTTAACTTTAAAGCTCAGGAGAGTTCATAGATCATGATATTGGTGAAGCACGTGAATGAGGAAGCAAAGTGGGTCACCGCTCTCTTTTTTGTCAAAGACAAAAGCTCCAAACCAAATCTGGTGCCAGATTGGGTCGTGCCTTATCTGGCCCATTCATGCCGTAACCTGCGCTCCATTTCAATTTTACATCGCACTATTTTCTAAGTAATTAATTCGTTTAAAAGAAGGTGATAAATTTTCAATCAAAATGCAATTACCTTCAAGAATAAAAAGTCTGTTATGCTTAATACTCTTAGTTTGATCGGTATCTGTCTTAATTCGAATCAAGCCACTGTCTATGAGTCGCCGGCTCATTCTTCAACAGGCACGCGGTCAGAGCCCTGGCTCCTCCCCTTGGACACGTAATGGATCTTGAAGTACTATTTCTGCATCTCCCTGACCAAATCCGCCTACATTAGGATTACTCGTTAATGGTTGATCAAATTTGATATAAATTTAAAAAAAATATTAATTTTAAATATCTCAAGTTTATAATGTATTTAAAATTATGAGTTTCAAAATCTTTTCTTTCTTTTTAAAATTTGATGTCGAGTCAAACTTCGTCACATAAAATAGTCATCATAATTACAAGTGAGAAGACCAACTGATTGACTGTTTTTCCCTTCACCAAAAGAAATTCTATTAAATAATTTCAGCTATATTATTCATTATTAATGCCATTGAGTCCCTTCCAATTCATTACAAGCACTCATATGATTATAATACGCAAAAAAGCGCCGATAAATGCCAAAGATAATCAAAACTCAACAAACTACCCAAGTTAACATACAAACACCAAAGATTCGAGGTGTGAGTGGACTTGACAAGCTTTACTTTTTGGGGTTTATTTTCAATTTTCACATCTCCCATGGAAGAATTAAGTACAATTATGTACTTCAACCTCAAGCCATTTATTTATTTTTCTTCCTTCTGCTGGCTCCTTCTTTTTATTTTTACTTGTTCAGTATTTATTTTGCATACCTTTTAAGAAATAATAAATAAAGTGCATAATTTTATCATGATATCTATATTAATTAGTGTATAATCTTAATGGATCTGAAAAAATTTAGAATGAGTAATTAATGCTAAGTGCATAATATTTTTTCTTGATATGTGAAAAGTGACAAGTAAAAATAAAAAATTTATTTTTAGAATACTTGACAGCTGGAAGTGGATGGAGGGAGTAGAGTGATAAATTTCAACATTTGACGAAGATGCAATGATTAGCACCACTTCTTGCAATTCGTTTTTACTTTATTTCTCTAACAAAATGCTTTTTTATGATGCAAATATACATTCTAATAAAGACCAAAAAAAATATTAGGAGAGATTGAAAAAACTGAAAATGAAAGATTTAAAGGAAAAGAAATAAGAAAAAGATAAAGTTGCATTTTTCCTAATAACTGTGGACCTTTCAGTTCCTCTCATTAATACCATCTTATTTTTGAAATTTTTAGTACATGGGTGTACTACTAAAATAAGAGAAAAAAATCTATTAATTAGGAATTGATCTCACTTCTTCTTGGTAAATAACTCAACTTTCAACCAACTGTATCATTCAACCTTCTTTGAGCATGAGCGTCAACGGTTAATATTATACCAATTTTAGAAAATATGTACATAAAATATTTAATTTTGCAAAGAGATCATGGGTTCGCGTGCCCCATATTTTACTCTATGAATCTGCCCCTGTCTACGAGAAGCTGCTAAGACACCAAACGGTTCTCTCTTTCTGATTCCATCTTTAAGTCCGCCTGTAATATACTCTCTTAGTATCAATATTTTATGTATGTTTTATTTTTCTTGAAGTTTTCAGTTTTTGTTAGAAAAATATTCTAATATTTGTTGTTATTTATATTTTTGGTAGACTTTTTAGCCTTTAAAAAAGAACTATTGCGATCATTAAAAAAGGGTTCGGATGGGCGTGACTCTCCAAGATGATCGCAAGTCTTGTAGTGACAGGATCGTAGTAATGCCTCTTTTATCGCTAAGCTTGCATTCTCCACCTTGGTTAGAGATTGATTTTCTTAACCTTTTTGGCTTTTTGAGATTTAATTTTTGGAAATATGTATGGGGTAGAACTTTGTTGTTTAATATACTGTTTATAACATTTAACACAAAATATATTTTATACAAAATTTTATAATAAGTAACATGAAATACACGAAACATCGTATGTATCCAAACAATTAATCATTTTGCAATTTAAGACTACTGAACTTTATTGCAACTGTTAAGTCGGTCATATAAGCTTACGATTCTATCTTTTTGAGCTTTTTTTGTCCTTCGATCATACATATGTAAAACAATTTTTTTGTGCTTAATTTAAGAAGTTTGAACTTGTTGATATAGAATACACGTACGTGTCCAGAAACTAGTCGTAAAGACACCACAGCGGAAACAAATGTTGTAAATTCTAGGAGCCAGTTTCGGTAATTTATGCAAATTTATTTCCAATAATCATTGATATCTATTTTATCGAATTTAAAAGTAAATAAAGAGTCAACAATCAAGAGTTCATGACATAATATGATGCCTACGTGGACCCCGGCTTGATGACCTGGCAGACATTATCAAAGTGTCCAGACGGCCCTTTAGATTAAACAGTTTTTAAAAGATTTTCGATTTATTTCTGTTGCTAATTATTCGACTGGACCCTCGGCTTTTGGTAAAGCCTAATAATGGGGATATCAAAAATCCAATCATGCCACTACTTTATCTTTTTAAAAGTAGCATATACCGTGGATGTACGCATTAAAAAAAACATTTTACGCAAGTCTTTTTACAACCTAGTTGTATTTAAATTAATACATTTATTTTGTAAAAGGTAAAAATACTAGTGTAGATGTAAAAAGAACCGACGGAGTACTGAAAAGGTTAATTGATAATTTCATTTCCTGTTTTTGTGGATTATTAAATCATTTCTGGCTTAAAAAAATTGTAAATTGAATATGTTCGTATTAATTCCTCGTTATCATCAATGAAGAAACATTGAACTTAAGTTATCATCAATCGACAATCTGTATCCGGACTTCTGATCATCTTTTAGGATGTGTTGTATTAAAACTTAAGTATAGCATTGTAGATTTTGTAGCAATAAATTTATGGCTAGTAACAGCAAGTGGTGCTAATTAAATGATGAAATGAACTAAAAGGTTTTTCATGGATTCGACTATTTTCTGTTTAACGGAATTGTTAGAAATTTCCTGTTACAAGATTTAGGTTTCAAGAGGATTTTAAGATATAGGATATGCCTAAAAGATTACTATATCTTAACCACCAAAATGGCTCATTTTCGTAACGAAGATCACGCTCAACTAACGTCATTCTTTAAATTTTCCGCTACTCAATATATTTTGTTTATAAATTATATTAGAGAACGGCTAGTTGATTTATGAAATAATAGAGAGATAATGTTTGTATCTAGAGGTGTTCAAACCGAATCAAAAAACTATCCCAAATCAAACCGATAAAAAAAATCGATTACGTTTGGTTTGACTTGGTTTGATATTGAGTAAAAAAATCCGAACCAAACCGATATATAAATACATAATTTTTATATTTTTTTTTAATACGTTATATTGATTTTTTTATTTAAATGTAAAAATATTTGGGATCATCTCATGTGCTAACTTTGAAAGCTTAATTGACAGAATTATTGATAGACGACTAATAAAATAACTATCATGTGTTACTAACAAACTTCTCTCGTTGGAATATTTTAATAGATCATATGTTTGTCAATTTTTTCAATATTTACTAAACATATATTCACTTATCAAAATTTTATCTATAACTTTAACATAGTAAGATTCGAATAATCATATAACAAAAAAACTAAAAAATCCGACAAAACCGAACCAATCCAAACCGATATAGTTGGTTTGGTTTCTGATAGAAACTAAGTGTCCATCAAACTGTATAGAGAATCCGGTTCTTTATCAGTTCCCACCGTAAGCAACAGACTGTAAAACCAAACAATAAGGGGACCTGGTCCTCTATCAGTTCCCACAAAAAAAATACACAGAGACAGCAAGTAGAAGAGACGCTGGATTTTTACGTGGAAAAATCCCCACTCAAGGGGAGAAAAAACACGACCTACACTGGTAGGATTTCAACTTTACTAACTTGTAATCTCAACTATTACAAGCTACTTTGTAATGACTCTCTTACAAAGATTTTAACACACTGACTTGTAATACACTTATTACAAGCTACTTTGTTACTCACTAGTTACAAAGATTTCAACACACTAACTTGTAATACACTTATTACAAGCCACTTTGTTACTCATTAGTTACAAAGACGTTGACTTATGACTACACTAGTCACAACACAAACACGGATGGTTTATGATTTTGAGTTTCCTAAAACAAAGCTTCTAAGAAAGCAAGATAGGAGTTACAATGAAGAACAAAACACAAGATCATAACTCAACTAAGGACACACATATACACGTGGTGGAACTGGTCCGTAGTGGAGTTGTCTTCTTGTTCTTGACACGCTTGAGCCTTCAACAATGGAGCAGATCTCCAATGCTATGAATAATGTAGTAAATGCCCAAGTGAATATCTTGTTATTCATCCAACAAGATATTACATCTCGAAGACATCCCAAGAATGATGTCCATACTTAGTTGGTACACTCTACAACCAATAAGAAGTGACTGCTACATTGTTTCTGCACTGTAGCGTGTACGGTTGCAGGCAGTCACTTTCTGCCACTGCTTTTCAACTGTAGAGTTGACTTGTACTTCTGTCTAGGGAATGTCAAAAGATCAGGTCCCTGATCTGTTCCTTGTGAGTTCAAATGTATACTGCCCAGATTTCTTCGTGCACTGTGCAGGCAGTCACTTTCTGCCACTGCTTTCCAGATGTAAAGTTGACTTGTACTTCTGTCGGGGGAATGTCAAGGGATCATGTCCCTAGTTTGTTCCTTGTGAGTTCAAATGTACACTGCCCAAATTCCTTGTGAGTCTATGCTGACTGGTTGTGCTGGTTACGCATCAGGTCCTTTATCTGGTTCTTTACATAAAAGTTTGTTAGATCATCAAAACAAAATACTAACCCATCAATTTCCCTTTTTTGATGATGACAAACTTTTATAATTGATGAGCAGTTATATAATCTAACTTGACCAGATAAGAGACCAGGACTCCTTTATTGTTCCCCCTGACTATGTGCTTCCCTCTAGTTGCGCATCAGGTCCTTTATCTGGTTCTTTACATAAAAGTTTGTTAGATCATCAAAACAAAATATTAACCCATCAATTTCCCCCTTTTTGATGATGAAAAACTTTTATAATTGATGAGCAGTTATATAATCTAACTTAACCAGATAAGAGACCAGGACCCCTTTATTGTTCCCCCTGACTATGTGCTTCCCTCTGCTTCACCCTTAGTTCCTGCCCACATTATCAACTTGCCCTTGACCACATTATCTATTATCATCTTCCCCCTTTTGGCATCATAAAAATACACAAACCAACATAAAGCATAAAGAAGTGTAAAATAGCTAACTCATGCCCATGTGTGCACACAACATGATAGAAAACAGAAGTAAAAGGAAAACAAGCATTGTCCTTAGCAAGAGATAAGTTGATTTATGGATTATAATCTTTTTAAATTCATCAGGAGCAGTAAAGGTGGAATTCAACATGCCATCACACACAAAAAACAAAAGCAACCAACAAACACAAAACATCACAACATAAGACAACTAGACATTGAGATGAGCCTAGAGGGCACTAGAAGAGGAAGGCTTGGAGGATGAGGTTGCAGGGTTTTTTAATGACAATCTCATTTACCAGCACGCATATATGGTCCCCTTCGATAGTGAAGAGAGTTGCATAGAATTTATGCACCTCATTTTCATATACCGTGGGCACAACCCCCCTAAACAGATGATCCCATTGTTGGAACTCCACTATCTCTAGAACTTGCCTCATCCCTGCCATCTCAGAGATGTACGGGTCAAACATACGACCCCACAAGACTTTTTGAGTTCGCAATCTCTCCTTCCAAAGTCCACTGTCACTTGGTATGGTCTTTAGTGAACCGGGTCCCCCAGCAGTTTCCCTCTGTCATTTTCTCGACTTCTCAACAGACTTCCCTCTCTCTCACGCTCAACAACCACCACTCTTCACAGATGATGCACCCTTTTTTTTTACAGCTTCCTCAGAATATCCAACCACAGAGTTCTGTACCTTTGTAGATCTTTTCACTAAGTAACTAGGTTCCTTCACAGCATCTTTATCAACCTCAACCACTGGAATGTCCTTGGCAGCCACGACTTTTCCTTGCTTCATTAACCTCTTCTTCTTTTTCTGAAGTTTTGCAACCGGGTAGAAGGTCGCTTGGAAGGAGACTCAGGAGTGACTGCTGGCTTGCGAAAAATCCCTCAGAGGTACATAAATAGGAGGAATAGACTCCAAGGGTTTAGTTTATAAGATGGGTTCCTGGGTTGTTTCTGCTGAAGGAGAATCAGGTTCTTCAGCAGGTTTTTCTTTGACTGTGTCATGAACCGGAGACTCAAAAAGAACCACAGTCCTCTCATCCCCTAAAAATGGATTTTCTTCCCCTTAAGACTCAAGAAGGGGGGGAGGCTCCTTCATTCGTTAAGGAAGGGTAGGAGTGAGTTGGTTTTATGGAAGGAAGGGTAAAAAAAAGGGGGTAGAGGAACGGGTTATGACAGACGCACAGACTCTGAAAAGTAGGAAGGTGTGGCTGTTGAAATAATTTTTTGTTATCTTTTGAGCAAAGCAAGATAAAAACACATTACTACTAACCTGTGGTACAGGAACCAGGTTCCTGACTTGTTTTTGTAAAATTTTCAGCTCTCTCTTGCAGTTCAACGTCGTACCTTTAGCTTCTATAATCATCATGTGTGTCTACCTGCAACGGTATTGATGTGAGTTAGGCTTAGTCAGAAAACACTTTAGCTAACTGTACCTGAGTGTGACTCTCATAGACAATGAAGGAGAACCAGGTCCTCGGTTAGGTTTCATCAATCCCAGTGCTATCCTATTTCTCTCAAAGTGTTCCCTACTTAGGGATTTGGTGAAGATGTCTGCAATTTGATCTTCAGTGCAACAAAACTTCATGCAGATATGCCTCTTTTCAAAATTGTCTCTAAGGAAATGATGTCTCACATCAATATGCTTAGTTCTCTTGTGTCGAACCGGGTTCTTTGCCATGTTGAGGGCACTGGTGTTGTCATATAGAAGTGGTACACTGTCAATGTACACTCCAGAATCTTCCAATTATTGTTTGATCCACAGCAGCTGAGCACAGAAAGATGCAGCTGCAACATATTCTGCTTCGGCTGTTGAGAGAGAGCCACTAAGTTTTGCTTCCTTGTACCCCATGAGATTAGGCATGATCCAAAGAAATGAGCCTTTCCAGAAGTACTTTTCCTGCATTCCTTGTTCCGCAACCTGTAGAGTGCTTTGCATAGCATCTCCAACTCTTTCTTCAGCTTCAGTGGAAGTAATTGGGGTACCAGGTTCCTCGTGTGGATTTGAGGAATAGGTTGTATTGTCTTCACTTATTTTCCTCTGGAACATGCATCGAAAGCTCTGTGCTCCTTGAACTTAGAGTTAGGCAGACCACGAACCAGGTCCCTCTGTATCAATCTATTCAAGAGAGAAAAGCTTGCATGACCCAATCTTCTATGCCACAATTCTGCATCATCATCAACTGCCTTCAAGCAGCTCATATCACCAGCTTCCAAGGATTCAAAGTCAGCAACATAGATATTCTTGTGTCTTTTAGCGATCAAAACCACCTCACCGATTACTAGACTAGTAACCGTGCATACTTTAGACAAGAATTCTAGTTTGTTTCCTTTATCACATATTTGAGAAACACTCAAGAGACTGTACTTCAACCCATCTACATAGTACACATTCTCAATTGAGTGCTCAAGTGATCTTCCAACCCTTCCAACACCGAGAATGTTCCCCCCCCCCCCCTTTTCATTGCCAAAGGATACATCTCCTCCTTGCAGGGCTTTCGATGAGAGAAAATCCATGGTGTTCCCAGTCATGTGCTTTGAGCATCCACTGTACATGATCCATTATAGTCATGTTCCTCTCACTGGTCCCACATATGAATCAAGGGTTAGATTTAGGAACCCAAACAAGTTTGGGTCCCTTGTAGTTAGAAAAAGGGTGAATAAGAGCTTTTCTAGTCCATGCAGGCAAGAATCGATTTTTCTTAGTGGGACTTGGTCTCTTCTTAGCATTCCTCTTGTCAGCAAACATTTTGTTTTTCTAAACTGATTGATCCCTGGCAGGGCAGCTTTCTTTGAAGTGCACATTGTTCCCACAGTGAGTACAGAACCAGTTGTCTGGAACAGTGACATACTTGTTGTGTGGGTTGTAAGGAATTTTCTCCTTTTGGAACCCGATCCCCTGCCTGTTTCCACTGTTATTAACGTACATGGCAGTGACAGCATCAGAGGACCAGGTCCACTTAAGTGATTTTTCAAGATGACTCTTCACTCTTCCTAGTTCTTCCTGAAGTTGTTTGTTTTTCTCAAGCTCTGCACACAAACTAGATTTCACTGATCTTAACTCATTTTCAAGTTTAAGGTATGCAACACTTGCAACTTCCTTTCCCTTTTGAGTGTTGTCCATCCATTTTTTTGTTTGGTTTTTCAACAAGTTATTTTCTCTAGTTACTTCTTCCACTTGTTACTTCAAGTCTACAATAGAAATTACCATATCATCCCTCTCTTGATCTATGTCACCAATTTCTTCTATTAAATCATTTTTCTCATTAATGAGGCTATTATAGGCATCAATCAACACGTTTGCTAAGGACATCAATTTTTTCTTAGAGTAGGTTTTCAAACTTCTTTGAACATCAAGAAAACTTACCTCATCTTCATCCTTGTCCTCCTCCTCATCATCAGATTTGGCCATGAGTGCAAAGATTGACTCATACTCCTTGGCCTCGTTATCTACTTCCATCATGGAACTGTTTCCTGCTTCTGGTTCCTCTTCTAATTCACTAGAGGAGTCTCCCCATGCAGCAAGAGCTTGCTTCACAACATTGCTAGTTGCATTTTTTTGGCTGAATCGTTTGTCAGGAACCTGGTTCCTATTTGCAGTTTTGTCAGAATTGTGCTTGTAAGGCTCCTGCTTCAGAAGTGGACAGTCCTTGATAAAGTGTCTTGGCTTTCCACACTTGTGACATAGATCATAGTTTCTAGGCTTGCTCGAATTGCCTCTTCTTGGTATGCCACCATTCCTTTGAATCATCTTTTGGAATCTTTGAGTGAGATACTCCATGTCGGATTCATCACCACTTGAATCCTTGTTGGCAGCCTTGAGAACCAGGTTCTTCTCCTTTCTGGGCTCTCTGCTTTCGATATCCTTCTTTCTTTTCGTCTCATAAGTTTTGAGATTTCCAATAAGCTCGTCAATAGTCAGCTTTTGCAAGTCTTTGGCTTCAGTGATAGCATTAACCTTGCTCTCCTAGGAACCTGGTAGAACACTAAGTATCTTCCGGACTAGCTTGTTGGTTGGAATGATTTCACCAAGTGAATGAAGCTCATTGATTAAGGAGGTGAAGCGGGTATGCATCTCTTGAATGGACTCATCCTCTTTCATTTTAAAGAGTTCATACTCAGTTGTCAGCATATCTATTTTGGATTGCTTTACTTGAGTAGTGACTGCTACATTGCTTCTGCACTGTAGCGTGTACGGTTGCAGGCAGTCACTTTCTGCCACTGCTTTTCAACTTTAGAGTTGACTTGTACTTCTGTCTAGGGAATGTCAAGAGATCAGGTCCCTAATATGTTCCTTGTGAGTTCAAATGTATACTGCCCAGATTTCTTCGTGCACTGTGCATGCAGTCACTTTCTGCCACTGCTTTCCAGATGTAAAGTTGACTTGTACTTCTGTCTGGGGAATGTCTAGGGATCAGGTCCCTAGTTTGTTCCTTGTGAGTTCAAATGTACACTGCCCAAATTTCTTGTGAGTCTATGCTGACTGGTTGTGCTGGTTACGCATCAGGTCCTTTATCTGGCTCTTTAGATAAAAGTTTGTTAGATCATCAAAACAAAATACTAACCCGTCAATTTCCCCTTTTTTGATGATGACATTTTTATGTAATTGATGAGCAGTTATATAATCTAACTTAACCAGATAAGAGACCAGGACCCCATATTGTTCCCCCTGACTATGTGCTTCCCCTGGTTGCGCATCGGGTCCTCTATCTGGTTCTTTACATAAAAGTTTGTTAGATCATCAAAACAAAATACTAACCCATCAGTCCCGGTCCATGTACACCCTACTTGTATCATCCAAAATAAAGTCCAATTTGTTAGAAAAGTAATTGGATGAATAATCAGGCTTCGATAGTGTTATCACTGTCCTTAAGGAATTTAAGCTTCCCACTTCGTTGCTGCAGGGTTAATAGCAGAATTCCTCCTGGATTTTTACAAAGCCTCTGAAATTCGAGTTTCAGCAATTAACTCGAATTTTTTACAAGAATAGAATATTTGTGAGTTGTAGAAAATAAGTAAAAGAGAAAGAGATGAATTTCAGATTATTTTGTTTTGGAGAAGAGATTGGTATTTATAATACCTTTAGGGGTCGTTTGGTATGAGGTATAAGAAGGTATGAGGGTGGTATAAAAATTTAATACTACCTTAATACCATGTTTGGTTAGCAAACCAGGTATAAGTTATCCTGGTGTTAATTTTAACACTGGGATAACTTATACCTTATAGAAGGTGGGGTAATTAGCACCGGGATAACTTATACCTTCTTCTTAGAAATTATGCAATTGTCATTCTTAATACAACATACAAAACAATGAATAAACAACAATCCCAGCATAACTAATCCCAGCATAACTTATACCAATATAACTTATACTGGCATAACTTATACCGGTATAAATCGTATTCCAACCAAACGACCCCTAAGGGGTCGTTTGGTATGAGGTATAAGAAGGTAGTGTTGGTATAAAATTTTAATACCACCTTAATAGTTTGTTTGGTTAGCAAACCAGGTATAAGTTATCCCAAGATTAAAATTAACATCGGGATAACTTATACCTTATAAAGGGTGAGGTAATTAGCACCGGTATTACTTATACATTCTTCTTACAAATTATGCAATTGTCATATTTAATACAACATACCAAACAATGGATAAAAAACAATCTCAGCATAACTAATCCCAACATAACTTATCCCGGCATAAGCCATATTCAAACCAAACGACCCCCTAGGAGTCTGTTGGAATTAACAGACTCATCTTTTCATAACATGCACCTTTTAAAACCAATAGTCACCTTCTTTTGAATTTAAAAGAAATTAATTTAAAATATTTTCTGAAATTAAAAGGAAAAATATTTTAATTAATTAAATAATAGGTGACAAAATATTAATTTCGGGCTACTTAATTGGTCCAAGTGTCCAATCTTGACTATTAATAATATAGTAAAATTTCAATTTCTCTCCAAAACACCTTAAAAAATATTCAGATTATATAAGACAAATAAGTGTTTTTAAACACCTCTTCCTTTCTTTCTTTCTTTTTCCAATGAGCGACAAAACAACCTCTTCTCAAATACTCCCATCAAATACTAACTAATCTAACACAATTTTTTTTCGATTTTTTTATTAATTTCTTACCTATTTTACATATATTCAGCTAGATCCTTTTTTTTCGCGTACTATTATGTTCTGCCTATCTTATGATATCGTTAAACTTGGATTTAACATATTTTCCAAGGTGTAAGTTTACCACTTTTCAAGCTTAACATACCATGCAAAAAAACAGATGAGAAAAGAATGATATATATATCAATTGATTATGGGATACTAGCATGCTAAATGTAAAGTGAAAAGGACACTTTATTGTTGCGAATTGTGGCAACAAAATCAATTCATCTATGTTTATATTGATATAAATATAGATAGAGATAAATATATATATATATATATATATATATATAACTACAAATATTGACATATAGATTAGATTTCTTAAGATTTATTTATATTACGTATAACATTTATTCAACTACTTTCATTACTTATGTTTCAATTTTTTAATTATTATATTATCCTAAAATTGTCGAGTGGCTTCATTTAAGCTTGCCACTTAACCACAATGCATACTACCCACCTTTTAATATAATACAGATATAGATTCAATACCTAATATTATTACATTGTCATATGGCTTTTCATTAGCTTGTTTGAATTCAGTATTTATTTCTACCGTACTCATTCTAATATAATATAGATAAAAATTAAAAAGTGTTTCAGTAGTAACTTTGACTGACTTTATGTTCATATTCCAAAATATGGGTTTTCTTATCATATTTCAAAAAACAATCTCATCTCAAATTCAAAAAATTCTTATCATTCTATTTTTTAAATTGGATCGCATTTTCAAAAAATGATGTTATGCTTTCAAGCTTAAGCTAACATCACTCAATTCAAATATTAAATATTTTTTAATTATTTGAACATATTATATCTAAATATAGTAGTAATATTTACGTATAAAATATTTATTTGTCCGATTTATCAATACTAATATGACTATTTGATTGATTATTTAAAAAATTTCTTAAAGTATAAATAATTTGAATATTTTATTTAAGATCTTATTCTGTTACTTGAATTTTTTTACTTCTTAAAGTCAATAAATCTTTAATATCTTAAGTAAATTTTACTTTTATTTTATATTGTAACTTACTCTAAATTATAAGTAGTCATAGGTTATTTAAATTTACGTCTTTCTATATTTTTTTATTTTTTCTATTATTTTTTAATTAATTTATTTGCTCCATATTTCTAGCTCATATAGAAGAAAAGACATGAGTATATCAATATATAGATATAAATATAGATATAGATACATATATACATATAAATATAAATACAGATATATAGATTAGATTTGTCTCAAATTTGTTTAGACTATGTATAAGATTCCTTCAATTACTTCCATTAGTTATGTTTTCATTTATAATTTAGATTACTAATGTTATCTTAAAATTTCCAATTGGCTTCTTTTTAGCTTTCCACTTGGCTTAATCACATGCTTCACTACCCAACTTTAATATTTATATGTATATTTTTATCTATATTTGTATTTATACATATATCTGTATCTATATTTATATTTATCTCTGTATATTGATCAACTCATAAATTTTATTCTATATTAGCTAGAAATATGGATATAATAAATTAATTAAAAATAGAAAAAAAGAAAAAAATAAAGAAAGACGTAAATTTAGATAACCTATGGCTATTTATACTTTGGAGTAAGTTAAAATATAAAATAAAACTAAAATTTACTTAAGATATTTTGATTTTAAAAAATAAAATAATTCAAGCAACAAAATAAGATCTTGAATAAAATATTCAATTTTTTTACAATAAGAAAAAATAATTAAATAACCAGTAAAAATTATTTTAATTACAAATATAATAATGTCATATTAACATTGATAAATCGTAAAATTGAATATCTTATACCTAAAGATTACTACAATATGTAGATATAATGTGTTCAAAAAATTAAGAAATATTTTTCTATGATTAATATTTGAATCGAGTGTGGTTAGCTTAAGCTTGAAAGCATAACATAATTTTTGAAAATACGGTCCAATTTAAAAAATAAAATGATAAGATTTTTGAATTTGAGATAATATTGTTTTTGAAATAAGATATAAAAAAAATCATATTTTGGAATATGAACAATAAAGTTAATGTTATTACTGAAACACTTTTTAATTTTTATCTATATTATATTATAATGAGTATGATATAAATAAATATTAAATTCGAACAAGCTAATGAAAAGCCACATGAAAATATAATAATATTATATATTGAATAATATAATAGCAAAACTAAAGAATAATTAGAGAGAAAATAATAGTTCAGATTTTTTTATCCTAGAAAAAAAGAGTAAAACTCATATTTTGGAATATGAACAATAAAGTCAAAGTTACTACTAAAACACTTTTTAATTTTTATTTACATTAGATTAGAATGAGCATGGTAGAAATAAATATTAAATTCGAACGAGCTAATCAAAAGTCACATGACGACGTAATAATATTATAAAAGAAAAAAAAATAGCAAAACTATAGAATAAATAGAGGAAAAAACAAAGTTCAGATTTTTTTATCATAGAAAAAAGGGTTAAAACTTATTTAAATTTGGGATGAGAAAGTTTTTTTATATTATGATAAGAAATGACATAATATGGGTAAGTCCGCGTAACTCAAGTTTAATAGATAAAGTCAAAAACTAAAATATTGAATAGTAAAAATAAATTAGAGATAATGATATTTGTAAATCATAAGTTTAAAAAATAAAGTAAATTTAAATTATTTCAAGTTTTGAGCAATATTTTGAAAAAATATATATTTAGTTTATGAGTAAAAAGTTATATATTATAATATTAAAGAATAGTAGTTGGTAATAATATTAAATAAAGTTACAAGTTAATGAGTCACATAAAACTTAATAAGACTATATATTAGATAAAAAATAGTAAAATTAAAGAAAATTATTAAAAATTTACTATTAGAAATAAAACGAAAAGATTATTTGAATTTGAGATTAGAAGGTTCTTAAAATTATGATAAGAATGCTCAAACTATAGATATAGATATAATTCAACTTATTATGTAGTAATTTTAATTAAAAATCCATATTAAATACAAACGGGAAGAAGATCAATTTACTTTATTTTTGAAAATAATATAAAACTAATAATAATTACAATTATCAATTGATTTACGACAGATATAGATATAATGTGATTCTATCCACACTTTAAATTTGTTTGATAAAATTAAGTAAACAAATAATATTCAAAAATATTATTGTTTGATTTTGTATAAACTATCTTTTTAAGCAAAAAAATCTTTTTTGTATTAACTAAACCCATAAAATATGAAAGAAACGTATGCTATAAACCTTTCATGGTAAGGAGGAAACCCTTAGAATTTTTGCAGTGTTTCCTTTTAATAAGCAACTCATTAACTTGGAGATATTTATCAAATTTAGGCAAACCAAACCCCAGTTAAAGACTGGCCCGCTACCAACTATGAATTTGACCTTTAATTATGCTTTCCATTTATTATTTCCTTTTTTGTCCTTTAGCCATCCAAATTGTCTCCTTGTTCTCCAAAAATGGCGACGGCAATTTGTATAAATTTAAAAAGAAAACAATGTATGAAAATAGTCTGTTCAAATTAAATTATCTCTATACAATAATTATGCTTTCTTTCCATTTATTATGTTCCCATACATAGCTTTTTGCCCTTTAGTCACCTAAAGAGTCTCTTTTAAACAGTCATTCTTCAGGCGTGGTGACAGCAATTTTTGACCTGAAAATATAGCAGCTTTCCTTTTTACGTATTTATCCCTTTGAAACGTCTTCTTTTAACCTTTAACTAATAATTACGATTTCCACTTGGATAAGGCTTTTACCCACCCACCCACCCATCACTGTTTCAGTCCTTATTTGTATAGGATTATAAACCTTATTATATAATAAACCCTATATAAATAGACCTCCCCAATATCTCTCGAAATCACTCTAAGATTTTCATCATCAGAATTATATTTCAGAGATAAATATATATATATGCGTTTTGTATTTGAGAGTTAGATAGAATATGAGCAACGTTCCAAGATCTTTAACAGACTCTTGTTTTACTCTCTTCAACTTAGCCATCTCCTCTTCTGATCCTTGGCCTTTCTCTCTTTCATCTTTCTTCTAACCCAACTGTGCAATCCTTTGTTTCAGATTTCTTTGTTCTTGCTTTTGTACACAGATAGATGGGTAGCGGAGATAAACACCATCATCATCTGAATTTCCATATTCATATGCCTCACATTAACTTTCATCATCATAATCATGGGAAGAAAGAATTGAAAGATATACCAAAAGGGTGTTTTGCAGTTATGGTAGGTCAAGGAGAAGAACAACATAGGTTTGTTATCCCTGTCAGTTATATCAACCATCCCTTGTTCTTGCGACTATTGAATGAAGCTGCGGAAAAATATGGATTTGATCACAAAGGTCCAATTAATATTCCTTGTCATGTTGAAGAATTTCGCCATATTCAGGGCTTGATTGGTAAAGAAACTGCACATCATCATCATCATCATCACCACCACAATAATCACTGGTGTTTTAAGGCCTGATAGTAGTAGTACGTTTTGACTCGGGATTTTCAGTGCTCAAGTAATGTAAATTTCTAGTATTGCCTCGAGTCTTTTTAGGGTTTTTTTGTTTTCTTATTTTTACTTCTTTTTTTTATATGCTCTGTTCCAAGATTATGAACTAATTGGAATGATATTCGTAATACAGATTTTTTTTTTCATTGTTTCAGATTCACTTGTGGAAATTTACTGTATTTTTTTTTTGTTGTCTTTTGTTTATGTTCCAGATTCAAATTGAATTTTAATATTAGAAGGGTTCTCATTTTCTTTTAATTTGCTCGCCATGAATTTGTTCTTGCCTTGAGTGTATGGCCTAAAAAAGGAACATGCTTTATAGCCTTTACATATTAGACTTTCTTTTTCCTTCCTATATTTGAGGTAACAACGCAATCTTTAAAATTAAAAAAAAACTAGGTAAGTGTAAATCTTAATATCCATTTTTGCGTACGAGGTCCATAGTATTGTTTGATGTAAACACCGAATACAAATAACCAGTTTCTGCCCTTCTTTTGTCTCCTGGGTGGTAAAGAGTGGAGAGTAGAAAGGGCAGCCCAGTGCACTAAACTTTCGTTATGCATGAGGTTCAGGAGAAGGTCGGACAATAAAGATCTATCGTACGCAACCTTACCCTACATTTCTGCAAGAGATTCCTTTATGACTAAAAAGTAGAGAGCGTTTGATGAAATATGCTTCTCCACAAAGAGGTTTTTGGTAGGGAAGTTCACTGATTAGGATTGACAAAGGTAGGTCCCCAATTACTTATTGCCATCTACGTTGTCTCTTTCTTTAATGTCGACCCCTTTGTCATTTTTGCGCACTAAAAATCTCAAAATATGGCCTTGGTTTTTTCATACTAGCTACTTGGTTCTGACTTTTCTATGGTTCAACTTTTTTTATTTAATGTATGTTTTTGTCTGCATCTGTTTGGTTATATCATCCAAAAATCTCGGTTTCCTTTTTATTGGGAGATAAGTTCAGTGGATAGATGCAGTATTTCAATTGTTTCCTTATATACTAAGATGAGTATTTTATTAGTACAAATTTTAACTTTGCTTTGAAAACATGGTTCGTTTATTTCTTTGAAAACAATTTTCTTGAGAAGTGTTGAGAAATCCTCTTTTTTTTCTCTTTTTTTCTAAAGGGACTTATCTTTTAGCATTGAATAGAAGCTTGAAGCAATAGTAAAATTGTTTGTAGGACCTATAGGTCATGGATTCAAGTTGTATTAGGGTAGGCTCTCTATATCGTACCCTAGGAGTACGTCATTTCTTTCCTCGAAAGATGCATTAACGCGGAATATTATGTACATCGAACTGCCTTTTTTTTTTCTTTTGGTGTTAGAGAGATTTGAGTATGAATCCAACCAATGATTGTTTCTTTGTTTGTAAGTGAATGCTCCACTACCTTTATGGATTTCATAATTGATCCTATTGTGAATGTGAAGACTAAATTAAAGTAGATCTCTCAAGAAGCATGTAGGGCCATGTGTAGAAATATTTCTTGTGCAATTAAGTTTTGACAATACTTGAATAAGATGCTAGATTTCCTGTAGTTGCCACAAAGGCAAAGCTAGCTGAACTGTAAACAACTAACTTAGAATAAAGAAAGTTGAATGCTCTCCCTCACACATGACAAACTTTAATAGATACCACTCCTTGCGTTTAAGACTTGTAATTGGATGTCAAATAAGCATTTGACTTTGGAATTCTTTTATATATGTATTTCTCAAAAACTTTGACTAGGACTTACTAATCGTGTTGTGGCTCTCCTGTTACAAGTCATTCCTTTAAAATAAGGGATAGGACCCCTTTCTTCCTAGCAAAAGGTCTCGGTTTTGAGTCATGTAAATGAAAAATAAGGAGTGGTTGTCTTTTCAATAGGTCTTACCTGACACGACTCCAAATTTACTTGAGTCCATTGGCGAATTTAGGCCTAAATTATGGTATATGTGAATCCATACTAGATATTTTGTGTACATATTTCCTATAACTGATTTAATATTATTTGCTGCCCTTAAATGGTGTACTTGGTTGATGTTGAGTTATTTACTCAAAGGAAGAGGAATCAATTCTCACTATATACTTTCTTTTTCTCCTTATTAGTTATCCACCAATATCTAGAAATTTTAGATCCTACTCTAGTTGAGATCCCAATATGACTATCTGACACTGAATGAAACAAAAAGAAAAATAAGGAATAGAAACCGTCTACTCCAAAAAGTTGGACAAGTTTTGCTTCCCAAGGTCCATCTAGACAAATTTTGATTAACAATGTAAAATATATTATTTTATTATTTTGATTTGAGGAAAATTAGAAACTTATAATACCTTTTTATTTGGTGTCTGAATATATAAATTTCTATTTCAAAGGTCATACGTGTTTCACGAGGTATTGGGGCAGCTTGGCTTTTGGAACTCTTTTGATGATTTTAATTGTTGTTGAAACACGAGTTGAGCTAAATAAAAAAGTATAATAGAGTTAATGCAAGTGGGCAATTGGATCAAATAGTCGCACCATTCATTCCTGTCGTCGCTGCAACAATATCTGTATTTTTTTCAAAGGGGAATTCCCCTCATTAAAGGGAAAAAGTGCCATCCCATCACATTCAGTTCCTTTACTTTGGCTTCTCCTCATTTCGTGTATGTGTCGCTTACTTTTATCTTCTTTAGGGGTTGCCCCGAAAAGTATATTATAAAATTAATATAGGAAATGATATCTATAAACTATATTGGACACCTTATCTCGCTCTGACTTTTGGATTTAAAACAGTGTTTTAAAAAGCGTGGGCGTAAGCCGAGGCGTTTTATATATGTCACAGCGAGGCGTAAGCCCTATAAGTATTAAATTTTTAATATTTTATAAAATAATATAATTACAGTAAATATTTATAAACATGTAAAATTGCATAAAAATTATAAAAACTATAAATATGTGAAATAATATATATATATATATATATATATATATATATACCCACAAAAAACTAATCAAAACCCTCTATTATACACTACTTAGAAGCTCAAGTAACTTGAGTAAAAAGAATACAAGTTTTTTAAATGAACGAACAAAAAGGATGACTAACCTGCAATTTAAATTTTGAATTTGTTACTATGAAGGAGAATGGAGTTCTCTTTGTATTTGTAAAAAAAAAAGAGTTGAATATTTGTTGCTTTTGGGCGATATTAGGAGAATAACGGACAAGATAAAGAATTGAGAAAGACCATGAATTGAGGCTTCAAACAATAAAAAAGGCCTTCAGTGTTAAATTTAATACATTTAAGTTCCTTTTAAAAACTTTTGAGTAATTACCAAGCTGAATTTTGAGGGTATTATATGAAGGTCTTATTCAAGAAATTTTGTTTTAATTGAAAAAATCTTTGGGGCTTACGCCTCACTAAAAAAATGCACCCCAAACGCCTGGGCGTACGCCTCTTGAGACTTTCGCCCCACACCATTGCCCCGAGGCGTTTTTGGTGTGCCTCGCCCCAAAAACGCTTTTTAAAACACAAAACAGTTATTGCCTTTTTGTTTCGGTTCTGTTTACCATTTCGGTGTGTTTGAACGGTGTCTGCTTAGATTATATATTTTGAAGAAAAAAAATCTGCTAACTAATCAAACACCAAAAAATAAATTAAAAAATCACTTATTTTTCATGCAAACATTTTCTGCAGAAAATATTTTCCTACAATACCAAACACACCCTTAGTTTTGTGTCCGCTACATGAATAACTTCTGGAAACAACGGTATGGTTGTATTTTGTTTTTTTAAAAACGTTCCATGGCCAGCGTAACAAGAATCAATAATCAAATCCTTTTTATGTATGCTTGCGTGCGCATTCAAGTTTTAACATTTACGTATGTAGTGAGATTCTTTCACCCTTAATAAAAAAATTCTAAGTTCGCATAAGGAATCAAAAACTTTAGTATGAAGCATTTTACCTCCTTAGTGGGTCTGCTTAGTGTTAAAAGAATGGTGCTTAGAAAGACTTTCTAAGATTCCCATTATCCCATGCATAATTTCTTCCTAGTAGTTAGGAGTTTATACGATAATCAATTGTTAGTTTCGTAGTGGTTGCTTTAGTTGAGAGGGGAAATTTAAATGTTGTTTTCCTTGGCCACCTGCACCTTACGAAAATAAACGCATACACTTTGTGACTTGGTTGGCAGATTCAAAGAGAATCCTGATGCATCTCCTTATTTCTTTCAGTTTAGAAATAAGTAAGTAAAACTCCACCAATACCATAACAGCTAGACAAGGAGTATGAGAATCTTCTCATCTCGATAAATCCAGCAGGAACGTTCTTGCTACAACCCACAAGGACAGGAGAGGGTAAAGTCTAACCACCAAATTTGGGGCAGATTGACTCAAACTTAATGTTGCAGCAGTGGTTCAAACCTATAATAATCAGGTTTATTTTTATGCCTTAATCATCCCTTTGAGGACTTTCCAGTAGTGAATTATTGAGGCACAATTAAATAACCGTTTTGATGATTAACGTGACGGAAAACACTAATATTAGTTGGTGAGAAACCAATTTGGTCAATGACTGAGCATTTCGGCCCCTAATGTTCCATTTGCCAGTTTTCCTTGTTGCTTTCACAGCTACCAGCGTGGTTAACAGAGGCAGACCTACACTATACCGATAAGGGTCACAGGCACCCGTAGAGTTTGGCAAAAATTTCATGTATACATGTACATGTTTTTAGAAAATAATGATATATATTAGCAGTGGACACTCTATATACAAAACAGATTTTGGTTGAATCAAAAAGTACACCCCCGACCTTCAAATCCAGGATCCGCCTCTGGCGTGATATACCTACGAAGACGTGAAAAAATGGGTTAACCCCATCCACCAATATTTGCAAATTACCACTAGCAGAATGTGCTAAGCCAAAACAATAGGACTGCTACGTAGTAAATTGCAGAAGAATGAACGTTTTAAGCTTCAGATTTACAACCAGCACTTCAGCATGTCTTGCTCTCCCTCTCCCTGAAGTTTTCTTCCCCAGAAAAAAGATTCTATTACAACGATACAAAATCCAAATCACTAATACTAAAGAATAAAGATAGTATCCTCACAACATGAATTGAAATATCTTTGCCAACAGATAGTTTAACACTTTCTATTTCTGCACAAGGAAAAAAAAAAGGAAAGAATAGAGATTATACTCTCTTGTTATCCTTTGGAGCAACTTGTGTGCTCCAATCAGCCATGTTATCGATGATGTCTTGTGCTTGAACCACGAATTGTCACACCATGCAAATATTTGGTATAACCAAGGAAACTCAATTTTCTATCAGATGGTCTAATGCAATCCTTGAGAAAAGCATAAGCCGTAGGGCCCAAATTCATTTCCTGCAAACACAGATACCACATTAGAATAGCAAGATGAATCAAAATACAACGTCACTGCCACTACCCTTGGCCTACCTGTGCTAATTCCTCAACGGAAATGACACGGTTTCCTTCTTGCTCAAAATACTCAAAAGCCGCACTAGCAATTTGTTCCCAATTTTCAAGAGCCTCAAGCTGATATGTACTAATTGCGGCAGCACAGAACTCTTCAAAATCCAGTGGTTTATAGGATAATGGTTCCATCTTCAATTTAACAAACAAGAAACATCAGGTCAAAATTGTGGGACCAATAAGATGTCAAGCTCAAACGCAAAAGTACAAGGCGCGAGTTCTCTGCCTTGTACCTGTAAACTAGTAAGAACCATCTTCAATTTAACAAACAAAAACGGTTGTTCAAACTTGTGGGAGCAATAAGATGTCAAGCTCAACCATATACAATGAGCCAGTTCTCTGCCTTGTATCTATAATCTAGTAAGAAGAAATTTCACATGCATTCAGGAAGCAACAATCTGATAGCACTTATCTTTTCATGTGGCAACTCCATAAGTCCCACATGCCGAAGGGAAAAAACACTTTCTTACTTCACTTTATAGCATGTTTGGCCAATCTTCTAAAATTAGCTTACTTTGATAAGCGCTTTTCTCAAAAGTACTTTTCAAAAAAGTGTTTTTGGTGATGAGCAGTTTGTGTTTGGTTAATTAATTTGAAAAGCACTTTTGAGCAGTAATTAGTGTTTGGCCAAACTTTTACAAACTGCTTCTAAGTGTATTTTTCTCATAAGTGCTACTCAGAAAAGTGCTTTTGAAGAGAAGCTACTTTTTTCTGCTTCTCAAAAACTGCTTCTGTTTCTCCTCAAAAGCACCTTTTTTCCTTCTAAAGCTTGGCCAAACACCTCAATTTTTGGAAAAAGGCACTTTTTGCCCAAAAGGTCAAACAGGCTATTATTCACTTTCTGATATTGTTTCTTTTTGCAAGAAAAAAGTGACGGAACTAAACAATACATAGGAGACAAAGTAGCAAAAAGTAGAAAGATCCCAATATATTTAGATTTAGAAATGTGAAAGAGGATTGCCTTCCTGGTTGAAGAGTCCCTAATTCAGGAAGGAGAAAAGGACATGCATGAAAGACATTATCTTCTATGCTCTCTCTCCCAGGTTATCTTTGACAAGTGCATTAAACGATGAGCTTGTGATGAGTGTGTGTGCACATATGACTGACTCGAGAACCCAATGATTATCACTTAAGAACTTGAGTTGATATCTAGAATGTAACTCAATGCATGTAACAATAGATAAATGATAGTAGCCAAAGAGATTCCAAACGCGATGAAGGATAAGACACTATAATAACATCAGGTGTCTCACCAAATTTAAGATGTCAAAAACTCTTGACTCCCTCATGGCATCAGTCATTTGTTTAGTAAGTGCCTGCACAGCCAGTTCATGATGATGTACAACTGTAAATTTTCAATTAAAAAAAATGATGCAGTAAGACCACCAACCATCTTAAAATTGTTGAGTGACACACGACCATCTTTTGGTTCCAATAAATTGAATTGAGCCCTGAGGTAGATTAACTCTTCTTCTGTCAATGCTTTTGAAAGAGCCTGCATATCAGAAAACCAAAATAGATTGAAATGGCTTATGCTCCTACAGAAACAGACTTCAAAAGAATTCGCCAAGAAGCATTTAAAACCACTAGTACCTTCAATGCTGCACGTTTCAAGGGTGAGGCTCGAGTATAAGACTTGACTAATTTAAAGATCAATATATCTAAAGGTAAAACAGGATTTTCCGGCCTTAACCATGGATGAGCTGCAAATGCAAAAGGAAGCCATCAGATGCACAGGGTGAAATGCATACAGTAAAATTTGTAGATGTTGATATATGCCAAGAAAAACCCAGACACTAGGCGCAGAGTATCTACCAATCGCAAAATCATTTGATACATTGAACACATAACAACTTACCCAGTGCTTGAGAAGCGGTCATTCTCTTCCTATGGTCTTTATTCAAAAGCCTTTTCACAAAATCCCTGGCCTCTGCAGACACTGAAGGCCAAGGTGAGTCCTCAAAATTAGGATCAGCTCGTAACACGGATCGAAAAATGCCTGACTCTGTACGTGCCCAGAAAGGTCTACTTCCACATAATAAGATATACGTTATCACACCAATACTCCACATATCTGCTTCAATACTGTATGACCTATGAAGTACTTCAGGTGCAACATAGTATGCACTGCCAACAATATCATTAAGACGTTGATCTGCAAATGCAGAAGAATTGATTGGTTTGAATCTTACAGGTAGATTAGAAAGAAAGAAATTGAAATAAAGAAAAAAGACAGAAGAAAACGCAGCTATGCTGACATTCAGGAAATATTAGAAAAATGGATCAGGAGAATCAACAAAATGAATCCATGGAATAAATCATTTCACATCTTTATAGATGAAGGAGCATTTCACGTGGCTTAGCAAAGAACGATTGGTAACTGTGATATGTGATAATACTGAAAAGTTAAATGCATTATAACAGAGGAACTTCTCATATCATGCTTATCCACTTATCTTGACATTGCCTATATATGATATAGTAAGCAGCTGACTTGTTGTCCACGGTGATAAAAATCATCATAAAAAAGAGAATCATGTTGATATTTCCATTTACATAGTAACTGAGCCTCTGCTGAAAAGAGAGGTATCAACTCTACTGCTTTTGATTTCTAGATATCCAATATTTTATACAACCAGTGTTTTGAATTACGGTTTTGGGACTCGTTTTGGGACGGAAAACGAAAATCTCAGCTTGACTTTCAAACTGCTGAAAGTCTTACACCCCACTAAGCTATCTTTTCTTGAGCCAAAACTGTAAAAAAAGGTTACATCAAAGTTGAGGTCTTCTTTTGATGACGCCATCTAAGCTGAGGTCTTCTTTTGATGACGTCATCTAAGCTGAGGTCTTCTTTTGATGACGCCATCTAAGCTGAGGTCTTATCTAAACGATCTATGTGCTTTATGTAAAACGTGGAATTAATTGATTATGAGAACTCCACAAATAGCACTACAACCTAAGATTATACAGAAGTGATTCTATGCCTATTAAGATTGAGAAGTTTAAACTGCTTTACTTGATATCTCTCAAAGAAAGAACCAGTTCCGACTATGAAAATTTCTTTGCATTTAAGTAAAAATTTCTTTCCTAATTATGATTAGCTCTCTACTTATTACTTTTTGCAGTGTTTTTATTATTCAAATACCAATTTATTATGTTTTACCTACAAATTAGACAAAACTGACAGGAGTACTTACTCTTGCACCTTTTAACATTTTGGCGCAGCATGAAAAAAGGATTTTACGAAGAAAACGGACCTTGAACCTAACTCAACTTTAAAAGCTAGCTCACGAGGGAAGGATTCTCCAAGACCATATAAGGAGACCACAACTCATTCGCTCAACCCATGTGAATACTCCCCCCCCCCCCCCCCCCCCCCCCCC